>QANX01005191.1:10343-43169 GCA_003254975.1 Ochetophila trinervis | reverse complement strand
TATTTTTAATTCATATTCTTTCAAAACTTTCCATTATCTATCCTCTCCACTGAATTTTTAAAATCTTTTATTTAAAATTTTTCATCTTAATTTTGAAGATTTGAAATTAAGCTGGATGAATTGTTAAATGAACTACGGACCAATAAGTTATTTGACACTACTAATGCAAGTAAAAATAATTTATTAATTTTTTTCAAATTAACAATGTTTAGAAGTTACAAACTGTTCATGCTGATTTCGATTGTTTATATTATTACTAATTGATTTTACATATGCTATATTTTTTCAGTACTTTACACTATTGAATTCCAAAAGCATAGTTTGCCTTATGCACATATCTTCTTATCCTTGAAGTCTGAATATAAAATTATTTTTTGTGAATGCATAGATGGTTTAATATTTGCATTTTTCAACATCATATGATATATGGCTTTTGTGGAGCTCAAAGTAAGAATTCTCATTGCATGGTTGATGGAAAATTTAGAAGGTGTTATCTAAAGAAGTTTGTTAATACCGCTACCACTGACAATGATGGATATCCAATATATAAAAGGAGAGATGTTGGAAAGCTTATTGATAGCATATTTGTAATCCCATACAATCAACTATTTTGCTGAAGTATAATTTACACATTAATATGCAATAGTGTAACCAAACATGGTCCATCAAGTATTGTTCAAATACATTAATAAAGGACATAACAATGTTACTGCCACATTTTATAACCCAGATAATGATGAAATTTATGATGAAATCCAAATGTATTACAACTATAGGTATGTATATGTTTGTGAAGATTTTCTAGCTCCTTTTTTGTCATTTTCCTATCCATTTCAAAATTAAAAAATCAAAAACTTCTACTAATTCTCATATATCGGTTATTTATGTTACTTTTTTTTTAAGTTATATTTATAAAAAAAAGGAAAAGAAAAAAGAAGAACAAAAAGCTAAAACTCTATAATGAACTTTCATTATAATTGAAAAAATAGATAGCTGATGCACATAAATTAAGCTACAATATGAGATTTTATGAGTGCTGTAATTTTTTTTTTGGTGTATATGAGTGAATGTAAATCATTATCTACAGCTTATAGCCAATTACTCAAAAAAAAAAAAGCATTGCAATATTTTCTTCGTTCATATATTTAATTATTAAATATAATCAAATAGAATAGTTTTTTGTACCAATAAATCAAATATTTTTTTAATAAAATTAAATAGAATGATTGATTTTTTTGATAAATAAAATCATTTATATTTAAAAAAATAACTTTTCAATTTTTTTTTCAAAATTTCATATTAATTTAAAAATATTTTTAATAATATAATTTTCCGTGCCCCGCACGAGTACAATCTAGTTAAATAAAAATTGCTACTCTTCCTACAATCACAAATCTTTTCCTTCCTAAAGAAGAAAAAAAAAATATGCTATCCATTGAAATTCGAAGAAGTTTCAGTTGCACAATTATAAATAAATGATTAAATTATAATCTAAAAAGGGTTCAAATAATTTATTTTTCACATGTATGATTTAACAATGTGAACAAAAACATTAAAACATAACAATATAACAATGAAAAACTCCAAATTATTATATCTATCCAATATCTTATCAAACCTACAAACAATAGTCATTTAGAACTCTAATTTACAACAACAAAAAATTACTAACTTATTGAATCATATGTTACCTACAAATTTAAATATTTTGTTTTGCAACATTTTATACCAATTTAATCAAACTATTAACACAGTGCTTCAAATTCAAACAGAAGAAAGGTTTAAACAGAAATTGATTAAGGGAATGAATAACATAGCGAAGAAAGGTTTCGAATTCAAACTGAGAAAGGAAAGCCTCTGAGTAAAAAAGTTTTGTAATGGCCGGGCTGTATCTCTGATTAGCACCGCAATCTGTGTTCAAAATCATGAACCCTTATAAGAAATTACCAACAAAATAAATAAATAAATGAAAAAAGGGAAAGAAAAAAAAAGAAATTGAAGGAAAAAAGGGGTAGATGCACACAAAAAGTGTAGGTGGGGTGGCGATGGGGCTGAGCGTTTGTATGGGGCGTCTGGTTCTAGGTCTGCAACACTAGCTTTTTATTGTTTGCTCTATTTTTCCGAATGAAAACCCACCAAAAAAAAAAGAAAAAGAAAATCTAAAAGCTTTTATATTTATATAAAGTTTTATGATTTCAGCTGAAGGTGTAGCACAGTGGTATGAATTGAATGTACTATCACTTCTGTATATTTGAAATTTGTTGTCCAATTTTTGATAGCTTAATATGAATTTAGGTGTTATTACTGCATGAAAAAAAAAACTTTTAGTGACATAGATTTTTATCACAAATTCCTACTAAATTAAAAAAAATATATAACCAGTCTATATGCTAAATACGTTCTGAACTTGATCCCATGACATATTTTTTTTATTTACTAAAATATATATATATATATATAAAGTTTATAATTATTTATTTTATATATATAATACTAATTACTAAGTAGTAATATTTGTTTGAATCGTCCTTCATTTTCACCGTCTTCGTCTTTGTGAAAAATAACTGTACGATACTGGTGTAGGTAGACAATCAATTATGTTTCTACCCTCTATTTGAGACTTGCCATGTCGGAGGTGTGTCATCCAACCCCATCTTCTATTCGTTTGTCTGAACACT
This sequence comes from Ochetophila trinervis, assembly GCA_003254975.1. Lineage (NCBI taxonomy): Eukaryota > Viridiplantae > Streptophyta > Magnoliopsida > Rosales > Rhamnaceae > Ochetophila > Ochetophila trinervis. Next base: position 40,491 of record QANX01005191.1, on the reverse strand, counting down.
ACATTATTAGTATTATTGTTGTTGTTGTTATCTAATAAAAAATAGCAACAAATTCACCAAAAAAACAAAAATAGCAACAATAACTGATTCTTATCTTTTTAGGTTAAACGAAATTACAAGAATAACTCCTATGTCTTTCTATAAATATTATTACAAATAGTTCATCTCATATTTTTTCTTTAAATGAAGGGGAGTAATATATATATATACATATATAATGATGGTTCATTCTTTTTTTATCCTTTCAAATATGCAAAAAAACTTTTAGCTCATGTGTTAATTAAGACCGAATGTGTTGAATTACTATTTATTTTAAAAGTATAAATAAATTTTTAAGATTTGAACTTTATATCATATTTTTTTAATATTCAAGCTGATAAAAATTATTCATCATTTTTTTTTCTCTAGCAAAAGTTGATCCAACATGTTTAAAAGAATCCATAATCTCTTATTTTTTAATATGTTAAACAAAAACAAACAAAATACCCCATGAAATAAACAATCCGAAAGGCGTATTTCTTTCTACGCAGTTCATATTCCATTTTTTAAAATCACGATAAAATCCATTCACAAAACAAAAACCCTATTTTTCCCTTTTGTTTGAAAAATCTCTACCCTTATACAATTGGAAAATGATAAAAAAGGAAAAAAAAAAAAAAAAGTGAACGGGGCTAAAATGTCAACATGTTAAAAAAAATCAAAGATAATGACTTGAATTACTGCCACGGTTGCATGAGTAATGTATGCTTCATGAAACACAGTCATGGATGATAATTAGCAAATCTATTTTTAAAAAAATGTGAATGATATTAATTCAAAAAAATATAAATGAAAAAAAAATGATAATCTTTTGAAAAAAAAGTACACTAAATTTTAAAGAAATATATTAATAGGTTCATAATTTTTTAATATGATAGGGAAAAAAAAAAAAACAATAATAATAGGGTGGAGTTAATTGTGAAAGGACTTAGAAAAAGAGCTGAGAAACAGTAAGCTGCTGAAGTTGCATATTGCAATTTATGTTGGCAGATTGGATTCATATTAATTTGATTAATAAACCGTGTTTAAATATTTTAATTTTAAAAATATTTTTAATAGAATGTAAATTTTTAAAATTAATATGCTATATAAATAAATATAGAAAATATTTTTAAAAAATACGTTGTAATAATAATGTCTATAATTAACGGTGAACTATCATAGCATTGATATTGTAAAAATAAATTTTTACTTTTAAAAAATTTATAATATATTATTAAATTTAAATAAATAAATTTTCTATTAAAAATTAAATTTATTCAAAAATTAAAATATTTAATAAAATATATAATTAATTAACAATTATGTTTGCATTCTTTGATGAAGAATAAATGAGAAGGGTTAAATGGGAAAAATGAAAATGACGAAGCGTGTGTAGGCACACGTGCGAGCGCGTAGCAAGACCTGCGCAGTGGATTAGGCGAGAGTGAAGAAAGTACACTCTCTCACTCTCGCTCTACATTCTTCCCCGCTCTCTCTCGCTGTCTCTGAAAAAATAGCAGTTATGAATGCAGTGCCGCTCTGTATTTCACAGCCCATTTTGAAATTTCCGCCATACCCAAATTGCTTCAGACCTTCAATATCTTGCATAAACCCTACTCGCTTATCCTGCCGTTCGTCTTTGGTAATCGAGACTGTGGAAGGCCAACCCCAAAGCCAAGTAGATCCTGCGCAAGTGGAAACTCCCTCTGCCGCTTCGGACTCCGTTTCTCGCCGTCTCATTCTGCTTCGTCACGCCATGAGCTCCTGGGAAGATCGTTCTCTGCGAGGTTTACTACACTGGCTTCTCTTTGTTCCTCTTCTTTATGTAGTTGAATTGGGGAGTGGAAAAATTTTAAATCTTTATTTGTCTGTGTTTTTTGAGCAGATCATGATCGGCCTTTGAGTAAAGCAGGAGAAGCCGATGCTAAGAAAGTTACTCGGAAGCTTCATCAGTTGGGTTGGATTCCTCAACTTATTTTGTCCAGGTTTAAATTAGACCCTTATATATATAAATTTTGGAATAAAACCCGATGCCATTTGCTTTGGCTATGAAGATTTTGAGTTTCTTATCTGGTGCAGTGATGCGTTGCGAACGAGGGAGACGCTTAAAATAATGCAAGAACAAGTTCGGGATTTCTTGGAAGCCGAGGTTCGTTATGTTTCGAGCTTTTATTCCATTGCAGCAATGGATGGGCAGACTGCTGAGCATCTTCAGCGTATTATCTGTAGATATTCAGCGGATGACATTGTTACTGTCATGTAAGTTCTGCTCACCTGTTCCCTTCTTTAGAATTCAAAGGCTTAAAGCCCAATTATTTGGAAACAATCTTTATTTTTTTTAATGAAAACGAGAGCTTTGCATCTGGCACGAAATTTATAATGTTTTAATTGGTTGTTCATGACATTTACTAGATTTTAGTTTTGTTAAGTTCGAAATTTCAGGATTTTTAAATGATGGGGTTACATTATATGATTGTTCTGTTGTTGATTGTTTATTGGTGTCTTCTAGTACCATTGGAAGACAACAGTGGAAAAAATTTCGTTGCTGTAGGATATTGAATGCGCGCTAAATATACATATTGTAGGTTAAATTTCGCTATTGGTAATTCCAAACCTTGGCTAGTTGGTGGGTAGGTGAGATATTAAAAAATAAGAAAAGCAACAATGACAAATTGCCTCTATTTCAGTATAGACTTTTTACCAGTCGAGATCTGTGCTCATAAAATCTTCTTGCAATTATGCTAGTTATGTTGGGAAGAACGCAAGGTAAAAGAGCTTTTCTAATAATGTCACGACTTTACAGGTGTATGGGACATAATAGGGGATGGGAGGAGGCAGCCTCAATGTTCACAGGTGCCTCTGTCGAATTGAAGACATGCAATGCTGCTTTGCTCGAAACTACTGGGAAATCTTGGGCCGAGGTTGGTCTTTTTGCTTTCATGAATTTTATGACATTGTTGTTTTTCGTAACCTAGTGTTTCAACAAGTTCAACATGACATTCAGCAACTGGAGCTATGTCTTTGATGCTGGGATATGCATCGTCAATAAAAACTTGTTTTCTTTGAAAACTTTTGCATGTATCTTATTGAACTTGTGGCAGGAATAGTTTGAATCCTGAACTAAGGAGTTTCCAATTTCTCACTCTCTGAAAAGTGGGACTAGTATTTTATGAGAAGTTGTTTCTTGCGAGCATGAAAATGAGCTCTCCTAAATAGTGAAAGGTAGCCAGGCTGATATGCATTTTGGAGTAGACCTATTTGTTTATCTTTTTTAGATGGGAACTAAGCATTCAATTAGTACTCTGGACTCCTTTACCTTGTAGGTACTTGTTGAGGGAATGGAGTGTATTTTTTAGAAGGGAAATTTGTGTGCAAGGACCACTGTTAATATTTTATTGAAGGGGTTTGATTTCTAATCAATGCCTAAAGTTTCTTCAAAGTTCTTGGTCTGAGGTCGATCTTGTCTTAATTGCGTATGATGATTGTAGTTAAAATTTAAAAAGAAAGCAGGATGACTAATTTGGTCTTTTATTTTATACCCATTCTAAGTGAAACGGTGATGATATGGTAGAGCTTTTCCCCAGTAGCAGGGGCTATAATGTATATTGTATCAGCAGGTTAATCCTGGTCTCCTTACTATAGTTGTCATTGATCTCCATTTAATGTGGACAGATTATTGGGAGTATTGTTAGAGGCTTAGATCTAAGTTTTTCTTGATTGTTGAAAGAGGAGTCTATAGCACAGTGAGCTGGAAATTGAAATTCATCTTCAAGGACAAATGGACTTGGAAATGATGAAAGATACTTAGAGCTTGCATGTTATTTAAGTAGGTAGACATCTTTTGCAGAGTTTATTCAGTTATTATTTTTATCTTGTTTTTGTAGGGATGGGGTTCATGTACTGGATTTAGAGCTGTCTCTGACTATTTTGATCATACAATCTGGACCAAAATTAGACGTTTTGATTGTTGTTCACTTCTATTTCTCACCAGCTTTATCTAACCCAGTGTGTTCCTTTAACAGGCATTTGCTTTGGCAGGACTTGGTGGTTGGAAATTGCAAGGCATAGTGAAACCAAGTAGCTAATTTTAAATAAACTTTTTGAGTTTTGAATATTAACCCAAACGTCAAACAAACCCCCGACACATGCCAGAAGATTCATATGTATGATATCTATAAATGTTTTTCTTGTTGTGAAACCATGCTGTTACCTTCTCCATTTTCATAGTACTTTCACAACAGAAGCTTTGGTGCAGAGTTGCAGAAGTGATACCACTCTCCGACTCCAAATTCATTCTGCATAAATTGGGTAGAAGGTTTAAAACTCATGCTCAGCCATTGGAGGAGTTCATTGCTTTGGATGAGCTAGTAAATTTCTAACTCCGAGACCTCAGTTGAAACTCGCAAGGCCAAAATGCTGGGGCTGAAACCGTTCTCTGCAGGGGATGAGGTTTTACTTTTAGGCTAGATCGGTTATCAGGATCGTTTTGAAGTAAAGTACCCGTGGTATCTAATTGTAGAACTAAGCTAGATTTTAATCTTGAATTTTTTGATTCACTGTTTCCCAAGATTTTGAGACTTACAGGATTCTCATTTTTTTCCTTATTGTAAATACTATGGTTGCTTCATTCAATTTCTTTCTAACTTTATGGGATGTTCATTGTAATATGCAGATTCACCTAAAAAAGAAAAAGAATAAAAGTAGCAAAATACCTCTATTAGCCAATATATATATATATCAATGTAAACTGCAGTTTAAAAGTTTCTTTTNAGTTTCTTTTAAATTAAATTTAGTTTTTTAGATTTATGATAATACATTTATAGCCTTTCCATACATATGTAATTACTATTATATTTTTAATTTAAAAAATATATTTTTTTAATAATAAAATGATAATTGCATATGTTTTTAGAAGCTGCCGAATTAAATTTGATTTAAATCGAGCTGCAGCAGATAGAAAATTGTTTAAATGGAATAGTTGTATTTGTGAGTCCTAAACTAATATGTAAAATTAAATCCAATTACTTATTTACAAATTAGTTTTCTTTAAGAAAATTTAAAATTTGATATTTTTTTTAAAAAATTGAATGAAAGACAAAAACCATGTAGAGCTTTCACTGTCCTATTCGGTATAGTGTGAAATATCTATTACGTTACGTAGGTAGTAATAAATTATTACTAATAATTCATGTTTTGCGTATCGCAGTTGATTACAGTTAGATCCGTTATAAAGATAAGGAAAAAAACTTGTAACTTTTAGTTACGGATATTTAACGGAAGAAGAGACACAGTTATTACCCCCTATAGGTCCATCAGAAGATTTAGAAGGTTAACGGGAAAATAAAAAGTATATACGCTTTTGTTTTTAGCAGCTACCAATGTTGTCAAAACAGTCCAGTGGCAGCTCATCTTTTTTTTTTTGGTTGTTTCTTGGAAACGAAAAACAGCTTTCCAAACGCGGTCTTCGAATTGAAAAAGGAAATAAAGAAAAGGAGAGGAAAAAAGGAGCGGGAGGGCTTGCTGTGAGCTGAGCTGCTTCTCCAAATTTCACAGCAAAATTCCCAGTTTTCCAGTTCTTCATCCCAGTAAGAAGCAGAAAAAAGAAAAAAAAACATTGTTTTGGTTTTTCGTTCTGTGGGTGTGGAAAAAACCTGGTCTTTTTGGTTGCCAGTCGGGGGTGATTTTGTTGGTCCTAGTTGGGTTTTGCTTGGTGTTTTTCAGTGACTCTAGCTATTACTATTCAAAGACAAAGAGAGCTGAAGAAGGGAAGCTTAGCTTATTCAAAGAAACAGTGAAAGCAGGGAGATCTGGAATTGTCATTGTCTCCGGGCATCGGGACCCATCCGACCGTCCGCCTTCCAACATTGGGAATATGGATATGTGGTAATGCGGGTGAATGTGGGTGGGGGGCCACATGTTTGAGTTTCGTCTCTTTTCTTAAAAAACAAAAACAAAAATTTCAGCTTTCTTATGGATACCTTTTTCACGGTATTGGATCTGGCAATTTTCGTTTAACCCTAATTTTTTTTTTCTTGTTTTTAGGTTTTTGTTGTATTTTGAGGATTTTTCTTTTAGCTCTTGTAGACGCATAGGGATTTTCTCCTTTTTTTTATTTTTTTTTTTAAGGAAAAAAAAATCTCTTATGGAAGGTTCTATTCTGTCAATCAAAGCTCAAAGCTTGTCTTAGTAGCTGACTAGTGGTAATTTGAGGAGGAAGAGAAGGAATTAGCTCCATTAGTGAGATAGATGGTGGGTAACTGAAATTAAAGTTGAGGGTTCTCCAGAAACTCAGCTTGTTGTTGTTTGAATAAGCTCCGTTCATGAGGCGACGTTGGCGAGCATAATGATAGATCAATTCATCAATTTTGTCATTCGCCCTCCCAGGTACCCATCTCAAGCTTTGGCTTTTCTTTCTTTTTCCGTTTCTTTTTCAGACCAGAAAAGTAAAAAAAATATAATAATAATAATAATCATAAAGATATGCTCAGTTCAGACTTAGCCACTAAAAGGTAGTTAGGATACTTTTGGTCAATTATTGATGTTTTTGCATATTGTTTATTAAATTCTAGTTGGGAGTTTAGACTTCAGAAAACTACTATAGCGGTTAACGATTGTATGCGTCTTTTTGAGTTGTTGTAACGTACTGTTCAAGAATATTCTACCAATTAAATGTAATCCATGGAAAAAGGCAGTCTCTCGGCGTCCGAGAGATTGCGAACGCCCAGCATAAGATGGGCGACTTGCGGCAGTAGAATAAAATCATTATACTGTTATCTCAAGCTAACTGAAATGGAAACACCACATGAGAAGTGAGTTAATAAGGACATTTTGATTGCTGGAAAACATTATAGACTTAATTGATCAACGTTTTGATAGCTTTTTGATTGGCTGTCTTATGGTGCCTGTGCTCAAGTGTATTATATTCTCGGCAGCAGTATTGTTGAATTTGTTTGGTACTGCTTGGTTTTTTTAATTAATTTTTTCCAGTTTCTGCAGTGTCCATAGTTCAGGCTATGTATTCTTTAACCCATAATCTTATCTTCTTCTTCTTTTTATTTATATATATATATATATATTTAGCTTGTTAGTCTTTCTTTCAACTATTAATTTGCTTGTGCTGTGTTGAATGTACAGGGCAGAGTATAATCCAGATCAGTATCTATGGGAGATGGACTTCACTCTTGCTGGAAGAACATACAAAAGACATGACTTGGAGGCAAGTATGGACATCAATTACCAGGAAAATGCATTCTCTTATTGTCTTCATAGCAATATGCATCTCTTAGGTAGTTCCTGAGCCTGTTGGATTATCTATTTTCAATATTTGCAGCTTACGAATGCAAGGGGCCATGTCTTGCGTTGTAGTCATTATCTGCCTTCCCCTTTGCCAGAAGATTCTTCTCTCCCTTGTGTTATATACTGCCATGGAAATAGGTATCTAATAGTTTATTGTAATTTTTTTATTTTTTAAGAAATACAATTTTTGTAACATTCTTCGTATTGTTGTCACAAATATGGATATTTCTTGTTATATATGCTAATATATCCACTTTTTTTATTTAATTTCGTAATTGTAATTCCTTTAGCACTGGATTGTCCATTTTATTCTCAAAAATTCTTTTATCTATTATTGGAGTGACTTCATGTCCAAGATATTAGAACTTATTCACTTTGCTCATAAGGGAAAGTTTGCAGTGGATGTAGGGCAGATGCAAATGAAGCCGCCGTAATTCTTCTTCCATCAAATATTACTGTTTTCACTCTTGACTTTTCGGGTTCAGGCCTATCAGACGGTGACTATGTCAGCCTTGGTTGGCATGAGGTATGTTGCCTATATGTCATTATTTTCTTTATATGCTAGAGCTCCTTTCACTCTGTCCCTGTAAAATTTATAATTTCTCTTTCGCTTGTGTCAGAGAGATGACCTCAAGGTTGTGGTGTCATATTTAAGAAGCAACAAACAAATATCTCGTATAGGTCTCTGGGGACGATCTATGGGTGCAGTCACTTGGTATATTTTTGTTATTTATTAAGTGATTCTTATGTTAACTTCTCAGACCTTTGTATTGATTTCTCCTTAAAGAGTCCTGGAAGTCCGAAGGTTTTCTTATATAAAGATTTTTGTTTCTGAACTCTGGGCATAATTGTTATTAGATCTTTGTTATGCAGCCTTCTTTATGGAGCAGAAGACCCTTCCATTGCTGGAATGGTGTTGGATAGTGCCTTTTCAAATTTGTATACTCTAATGATGGAATTAGTGGATGTGTACAAAATCCGACTTCCCAAATTCACAGTAAAACTCTCTGTCTCTGTGTCTGTGTGTGTGAATTTAGTAGTTTAGATGCATACAAACATTATACTTGCTTGTGTGTGTGTGTGGAGAGACATGTAGAAATTTAGTAGTTTAGATGCATACAAACATTATACTTGCTTTGGAGGTACAATTTTTTTCTTTCTATTTTTGGGTAAAATTGGAGATACAATGTTTGTACTGAAACTAACAGGATATGGTTTATGCTTTGTCATACTTGCAGCTACCTGGTGATGCTGCACTTGCAGTAGATTTGAATTAATTCTAGTTAATAGATAGATTTCTATTTGCATTTTTATTCACCAAGTACTATCTATATGATGATTTTTCTGTAATGGTTTTGATGAGTCAATTTAGTTTTTATCCTCTCATATGCAAAAAGTATTTACAATTAATTATTAATGTGTATAGATTCTAATAAGCTAAAAGGTTTTTTTACCTAGCTTGTTGTTGGCCCATTTTAACTTGTTTAGACACTCCTTATAATATAGATGTGAAACTGTCTATCCAAGTCCATTATATCATTAACTCTTGTGCGTTTTGAAATGAAGTTTAAAAGTTATGGCACTTTACTAGGTTAGTACAGCATCAACTTGAGATAGGTTGTAAGCTATATTGAAGTGTTCCTCACTTCACTGTTTTCATCTTAAGGATGATTGAAGAAAAAGATCCTAAGGGGGGTTCAAATGAACTTGATGTAGATAGTGATGAACATGATACTAATAGTTTAGCAGAAAATGTGACTCTGGATGGTATTGAATGGAACTGGATACTAATAGTTTATTACCTTTATACATGCCGATATAACCCTCCACATGAAGAGTTTAGATGTAGATGAAGTCTAGATAGCCTAGTGATTAGTTTATTGAGCAATAATTTAAAGCCTTTTGTTAATTTAATTTTCATTTTCATGTATTTTTAATTCATGTTCATTGAATATATGTAGTTAAACTAGCAAGGGGCGATACACGGGGTTACATAGGAAATTATTTTTTGATGTTTCTAATTTTTCTTGTACTTTTTAATCAGGTTAAGATGGCAGTACTATACATGCGCAGGGTTATTGAAAAGAAGGCAAAGTTTGATATTATGGATCTTAATTGCTTACAGGTTTGTCTACGTTATTTTGTTATGATGGTCAAGATAGCTTCTCTCCCCTTTCTACACACAGCCCAGAATCTTTAGATAAACTTCTCTAGATTTGAATTTGGTTTTACATTATATTTGTGTAAGGTAACTGGCTATAAACATCTGTGGGTTGCTGGCAGGTTTCACCAAAGACATTTATTCCTGCTTTATTTGGACACGCTAAGGATGACAAATTCATTCAACCTCACCATTCTGACCTTATCTATAACTCCTATTCGGTATGGTCTTTATTAAGGATCCTACACTTTTTCTGAAGCAATATGGCATCTGTTGGCAAAGTTTTGAACACTTAATCATATCTCCAATTACATACAGGGGGATAAAAATATTATATATTTTGACGGTGATCACAACTCCTCTAGGCCACAGTTCTATTATGATTCAGTATCTATTTTCTTCTATAATGTTCTTCACCCTCCACAAATTTCTTCTGTGAATACAAGCAAGCTTGAGAAATATTACGATTTAGGAGATTTGAAGGTTGGTGCTGGAATGGATGAGGTAATTTTGATTTCATTGTTGAAAAATTTTGAGGCATTAAATTTCTTCCCTTTTTCCTCCCCTCTTTTGTTTTCTTTATAATAAACAAACTTATTCTTGGTAGCTGTGGCTGACAATTCCAAGGCAGCTGCAACATACTTGGTGCTATACTCTGCAAGCATAGTTTCCAAATCTTTGCTTTTAGAAAATCATGAAAATATAAGCTGTAGCTTAATTAATACTTTAAAACATATAGAGCATCTTAATGAGCTTGAAATGGGAGGTGGGAAGAATAAGAAAGACAACTTGGTTTTATAACATTTTACTACCAACTTCAAAATCTCAAGTTATGAGTGACTGTTTATCAAGGCAACATGATATGCACTAAATATGCATATAAAGCTGTCAATACTTTGATTTGCTTACAGCATGAAGTCCCAATGCTTATATGTTGATAGTCTGACACAAATAAATAGTGTTAATCTAGGTTGGTAGCTCTTTTAGATAACAGATTATGTGCAAACCATCATGATGATTAGCATGAAAAAAAATTGCTTAATATGAGGTTGCAATTGTTCGACCCAAAAGTTAAAAGTCCACATTTCAATCTAGCTTCTATCATGATTCAATAATATCCATGTTTGTGCCTTTTTTATGTTGAAATGCCAAATTATTATTATAGCTCATGTAATTTTTAAATTTACATCAAAAGTCTTTTTTTCTGAAATCCTGGCATTTGATAAAGACATGTCCTGTTACCATACCACTGATACAAGCTTGTATTCCGCTTTGTTTTCAGTGCTTGTTATATGAGATAATAACTGGTGTTCGTTCTGCGGGTGGTACTGATAATGCAAGTTCATCTTCTGCACCTGCCACCGTTTCAACCACAAAATCTGTGGATGAACTTCTTTCTGAAATTGCCCCTGTTACTATTTTAGCTGTATGTGCTCTTGTTTCTGTTTATATTACCTTTTTCCTTCAGAGCAATTTTTTGTGTTAGAATATGTTTTCTTGATAATAATGCAGGACACTTTGCTTGATGGAGATAATGCACTTAGAAATCATGATTCATCAGATATACAGGTGATTTTCTTTAGTACTACCATTACCATCCTTGAAATTCAGAAGTAATTTCCATTACCATCATTGTCTTGAGGATTAAGGTAAAAGTCAAAGTTGAATACTTCCTTAACTTCATGATGCAAAAGATATCTCTTATTGCTGGTTTAATTTATTTATCCAGGATGGTTCTGTCATTTAGCAATGGAAATTATGGGATCAATCATGCAACATATAAGATGTCCAGCTAAAAATAAGCTTATTTACCTCTTACAAATCATTAAAACTCAGCCCATGTTGATGTGGTTTTTAAGTTGTCCTGGAAACGGCTCTTGGGCTGGGATATCACCATGAAAAATAGGTTTTGCCATTCCATAGATTTTGCCTCAAATTTTGTTGAAATAATTTTACAGGATAAGCCAAATTGCCAGAATGAAGAATGTTGCTCATATACCAGCTCAAATAGAGAGAGTTGGGGAAGGTGCTCGTCTTTGGGAGGCAGTGATGAAGAGTCTTTGGCAGATTGCAGAGCTGCTGACAACAGTCATCAGGTCTCTCTCTCTCTCTCCAAATAAAATCTGTGCTTTTCAAAGTGGTCAGATGTTGAGATTGAGTAGAATTATCTCAATATTGGGAATTTGAAGATGAATAATGCTAGAGGTACCAAATAAACATACCAAGAAGTACACCAAGTGTCATGTGTCAATATTTTAGTAGTTTATGTTTAGTTACACTTGTCCCTTCAAGGGTTCATTTATCCATAACTAGATTATATTAATATAATTGTCAATAAAATATTAACATATGACATTTGGTATACATCTTTGTTGATTTATTTGGTACCGCCAGCATTACCCTTTGAAAATTGCCTTGCACTAAATTATTAGTCAGCCGAGAGAGAAAACCACCACATATACAATATTTTCTTTGGAACATTGCTATCTATATTGCAAAACAATACTCCATCCATGCATATATTGGTATATTCCAAATTCAAGACCTTGCTTTTGTCTCACTAATTTTTTGGAGTTTGGAGACTTGGGTTTAGATATCCAAATACTGATTTTATTTTGTGGTGTATTTTGATGCCATTACTTTTACTTCTGGAGTCTCCTCTTCTTGATTTTAAGAATATCATTTTTCTTCATATTACTAGGAGACTCTTGAGGTACTTGCAACACCTCTTCGAAGCATGCAACAGAAGCCGCTGGACTTGAAAAAGGAGGAAAAGAAGAAGAAAGCATCTAGTGCTCCAAAGAAGCCTAAAAGTGAAAAATTTGAGAAGTTAGAGGCCCTTAGTAGGCGACTACGTCATTGCATTCTAAAGCGAGTAAACCATCGGAGACATCGTTCTTCATGACTACTTTTTTGCAATTAGAACCAAAAAAAGAAAAAAAGAAAAGAAAAAAAATGTTGTAGCTATAAGCACTTCTTCAAAATTAACCCCTTTTTTGTTAACGTATTCCCCTATCCTACATGGATCTGTATTCATACATATTCTTGTTTAAAGGAATGGGGCTCTGCTTTGATTTGTATGTGCCATTTTACTAGTTAAATCCCTGATGTATTTCCTAACAGTATATTTGCTGAACTGGGTTATTCTTGCTCTAGCTGGCACAAAGTTATGAATGTTGGATGTGAATGCCAAAGCAACTGAGGCCACAGCTTTTAACTGAGGGCTCCATCCATGAAACGAAGCCTGAAAAATATTTATCATATTACAAATATTTCTCCTTAAAAAACAATTGTTATTATAGATAACCGGTTCAGAACTTTTCTTGAATTTTATATAAAACAAAGTATTATGTGCATCGTTATTTCAATCACTTTTTCTTAGTAATTATCTTTAATCATTCTTTTATTTGGCATTTAATCTTTTTTAACTTTATAGTCATGTAATAACAATTTCAACATTTTTCAATGATCAAATAGCTGAGATTTGAGGGTTAAAAGGTTTTTGCGTGACTTAGAGAATTTTTCATTGTACCTTTGCTTTGGCATCGTCGTCAGAACCTCAAGACAAGCAGAGGTGAAACCATGCAAGAAACCTCAGAATCTCCATGGATGCAGCAATAACAGATGGGCATGGTGAGGCAAAACATAACCAAAGTAAGCAAAGTAAAACCCCACCCCTACATCAGTAACATTTCACTCGATTTAACTTAGCCTGGGTTCTTTTCTATGCATGTGATTTAGGCTGCCACCTAATTATCTGAAAACATCTAACATTCTTAAACCTGATCAGAGATATACCTTCAAATACTCGTACAAGTCAAATTCAAAGTCCTAAAAGTACAGATGGCTTATTGCACTAAATTACAGATTGCTGCCAGTGACCTTTTCCAGATGATCTTCATTCCCAACTATAATCCCTGTGGACGGTTCAAACTGCTCTCTAGTAAGGAAAACAGGGTGTGGTTGCTGGTAAGAAGTGTTTAAGCTCGATTCCAATATCTGGTGGGTCAGCACTAATTCTGGATTAGCATATCCCCCACTCATGTTCACAAGTTGCTTCTTCATTGACCTCTCACCTTTAGGACTCTCAGCAGGGGAACCAGCATGGCAACCGGAATCTGGGGTTAACGGTTCGTTGTGTGATGAGAAAGATTCATCAATAGAAAGGCTCTTATCTGGCACACGTTCTTTGGCAGTCTTATCTTGAAGGGGAGACTCAGAGGTCGGGGCAGGGGTTGCTGGGTCAGTCTTGTCAGATTCTGGGTGATTGTCACCTGCCCCTAGGGTTGACAGCCCACCAGAACCAGGTGTTTCTGAAAGAACTCCACTAAGTCGTTGCTGCTCTTCAATAATCTTCTTCAAATACTTGCCTTGGGCTTCTATCCGTAACTGTAGCTGTCTCTGTACCTGTTGTAAACAAACATGGTCAAATTATATGCTTCATGCCTCAACCCCTGATGCCCCAATACCCAAGCCACCACACATTTCAACAAGAGATTTTCCCATCGCTTTCCTATTTTCCTAGGTTAAATTACTTCAAATTAAAAATGAAGGTATTCCTCTAATCATTAAGGATGTAGAACATGATTTTTTTCCAACACAGCGGCAGGAGACAGTTCTTATCAATAATTTTCTTGTAATTATTTGATTATCTTTGGATATCCATCTTGTTAAGGCTTCTGTAGCACATGTCAGTTTACAGTTTACCATACATTCTATTTATGGAGAACTATATATAGTACTTTTCGATGGGCCACATAAATTCCTATTGAAACTGAATATTTTCAAATCATGTTTACATTTTCTATCATTAACTTAACTGCATATATTTTTTCCTCATTTGTAAGAGAGTTCATTAAGTTGACAATGAGAAAGAGACAAGGTATTATTGACTTTGAGGCTAAATGGAAAAGAGAAACATGCCTCTAATTGCTCATGAAGCCTCTTCTGCACTTCCATCTGTAGCTTGAATGCTTCAGTAATTTGCATGCCACTGCAAAGAGAAAGAACACAATCACCCAGCTGATAAATTATTATTCAATTATACAGCCCAATCATTCTTATAATGTTCCCCACACTTTTTATGATTAGTGGACAGAAGGAAACAAACTTAGAGGCCAAATAAGCAGTTAATTTTCATGCACAGGTAATTCTTTTATAATAAATTTTTAATTAGGTGATCAGAATGACATGACCCATTTGTGTATTTGAACAAAAGGAAAACAACTATAATATACAGATCCACTTACGATGAACCATCCAAATTGGAAAGTGCATCCCCAGGCTCTTTCTTGTCAGCTTTTTGTCCTTGCATAAACATTAAAAAATAATCAAGACAAAATTGTTGAAGAGGAAATGCATTCAATTAAAAAATAGTTTAATATGTTTCTCAATATAGAACATCTGTCTAAGCAATCCACCAATCAATACAAAGGTTTCTGGAGTTGCATATCAGAACGATAATTAATAACAACAGAAATTAGATGCACCTACCATCGGAAGAGGAGTCAGGTATGTATTTTGCAAGTCGATATTTCTGTATGCATGAAAAGGATATGGTCAAAATAAAATTACAAAAGCGAACAAGAAGTCTCAAACCCATCGCACAAACACCAAAAGAATCAAAATACAAAGAAAATAGTTCTTCATTGGATAAACTCAAGTCTTTATAATAATAATGTTTATTGGACCAAATCCACCTTTTTATACCTGTAAATGGCTTTTAACATGATAAATTGTCAAACCTTGTACACCCATCACTCTGAGGACGCCTTTGGGTGTGGCACCTGAAAAGATTGAAATAAGATAAAAATGCTAAAAATGCCAACCTCAACATGAAAGTATTTAGGCAGGTACTGATAGACTTCTCAATGGAAATTGAATATTCCTTGCACAGTTGGTGAATCTAGTCTAGATATTTTGCACATCATAATTTTAAAATTCTCAATCAAATTCTCCAACTATGAAAATAAAATTACCAATTTAGAAAAATTTGTAAGTAGAAATATATATCTAGGATGTTAGTAAAGGTTCACGGGCTGGGAATCATCAATAATCTACAAGTTCTATAGAACTTTCAAAACTAGAAGTAGTTTTTCTTCCCCTTGTAATATTATTTTCATTATTCTAGTTGCAGAGTGGGTGACATTTCCACACCCCACATCATAGGATTTTCTTATAATAGGATATGAAATTCATAAAACTTAATAGAAAGGTGAATGATGGAAAGTCTATGCGGAAAATAAAGTAGCCTTTGTAAGCTTAAGTATCCATACAACGCAGTTTTAAACTTCAATCAAGAAAAGATCTAGTAGATCGGTGACTAGTTTGAGCTTATTTACTACCTGAATTCAAGCAGACAAAAGACTACTTTTAACTTTTCCAAGTAAAAAAACCCTGATTAACCAAACAAAAGACAAGGTGACTTACGATCTGGCCCACCAAGTTGTGCAACAGCATCAACGAACCGCTCATGTAGATCATGCGTCCAACGTAACCTTTGTTTCGAGGCAAGACTGGAACTGTTGAGATTACTCCCTCCATTAATGGAGTCCATTGTGTTTGCACCAGACTCTAAATGTTGACCATGTACTAATGAGTTGTTGTGGGCAATGTTTGAACTAGGAACACCCTTCGGTTGATACATTTGTCATTTATCTAAGAAAAAGAGAACCAGACAGCCATCAATACGGAATAGTTTAAAGGAAAGAAAAACAGCAGCAATATCTTAAACTCTAGCATAATTTAACAAGTACAGCATGAAAAGGCAGCATATGCATAGTAAAAGCAGAAAGCGCTTCTAGTGCCTAAACAAGATTCTGGTTACTTTCACTTTAAAAGAAATGTGGATAGGTTTCTAGCATACAAATTAAACACCTAAGACAAGCTGATCCTCAAGCTCTAGATTTAGACCGAAATTTCATGGAAACCCCAGAACTCAGAAGAGCACCAAATATGCAAGTGGCTCAATTTATTCAATGAAAATGAATACCATCTCTGTTCCAGTGACTAGCATGCTCTAGTAAAGCAGCGAAAATTAGAAACAAAATAGTTGTTAATGGTCTTTCATTCTTCTTCTCTCTCTTTTTTTTTCTTCATACAAATAATGTAATTAGAAAAGGAGAATTGGTATAAGAAACAAAAGAGGTGAGTGAAGCTGAGTCCTAATTGGAAAAACACTAGGAAAAATAAAATGGAGGCAAAAGCAAGTTTTCCCATTTCTCATTAGCACTCTCCACAAAGCCTTATAATTTCCCACAGATGAATAAAAAGAAACTAAATTCAACTGATCAAGTAATTAGGGTTCACAAAATTTCCTTCTGCACAAAAGCAAAAAACAAACCTTTGCTCTCGCACAAGACACAAACATGTCGCAAAAACTTGTTACAGAGTCCATAAGTCAAAACTAAAATGCAACGAAGAAGAAGTTGAGAAAAAAAAGAAAAAAGAAAAAGAAAAAAGATAGAAGAAGCAAGAGAATCACATAAAGTAACGTAATTTGAAATTAATTGTTAAAAAAAAAGAATACCCAGATCTAGAATTGAACAACAAAAAGCTCAAAATGGAAAACCTCCGTCCAGGCGTCTGAGGTTAAGGTCGGACAGTGCAGGTGTTTTGCCCTCTCTTCTTCTTCTTTTCCAGCTGAAGAAAGAGAAAAGAGAAAGAGTAAAGAGATTCCAGACGAAACGTACAGCAGAGTAGTATGCTAAAACCAACCACCCTCCCGGCGACAAATTGAAACTGCCCTTTCTTTTTTTTGTATTTTGTTGTTCTGCTTCTCGGAATTCTATTATTTTTTTTTTTATTTTTTTTATTTTTGCCTTTGGTTTTAATTCTTCTTTTCTACTTCTTTACTTCACAAATTCCATTCTTATAATGATTACCAAAAAAAAATTCCATTCTTATAAATATGAAATGCAATGGAAATGATTTACTTTTTTTTCTTTCTAAAAATTTATATCTTGTTTAGCATAGAAAAGATTGTGTTCTTTATTTATTTATTTACTATTTGTTATTTTAGGTACTATGCAAATGATTTTTAATGAAAGTTTGAATTTGACCAAAAACCCATTTGAAAGCCAGGGTGAGTGTGAGTGCCAAATACCTAAACCATAGACTTCTTCCCCAATAAAATATTCAAATAAATAAAACGAGAAAATGATTATTTCTTGCATTTGAGTTTGGAATATGATCGGATAAAATTAAAAATTAAATAAATAATGTTAGAAGTAAAATTTAGTCAATTATAATATATATATATATAATTATCCAGTTAAGTTATATTTAATTATATATATATTTTTTAAATTTACTTATTTATTTTTAAATTTTATTAATATATTAATAAATAAAATAGTAATTCATATATATTTAATATATATGTTGGTAAACTAAATTATTTTTTAAATAAAATTATGTTGTTAGTTGGTTTTCATTTTCTAATATTAAAAAAATTCAAATCTAAAATTTAAATTAGACAAAAAAAAATGTAAAAACAGGTGATTGGGTGCGACGTTAAGACAAAAGGTATGGAGATGATATAAGCCGGATTTGGATGGAGTGGTGAATAATATTCCGGTCTTCACTAAAAACAATTATTCCGGCAATTTTGTCATTTTGCGTTTCTCAATCTCTCTCTTTTTCTTTGATATTTTATATTTCTTGTTCACAAATATAGAAGTTTCCCACCAATGCTATTGTTCTATGCTATCCTATCCATTTTCATTTAATATTTCCTAGTTTACAACTTTACATTGTTAAATGACACGTTTCTCTCTCTAATAAACCCCCAAATTCTTTGACTTCATCGATATCTCTAAACAAGTCATTAATCGGTAATATATAAAGAAGTATTTTTTTTTTATCATTATAATTAATAATTCTCCGAACTTACAATTTCAAAAGTATAAATACGATGAGTAACAAATTAAACATAATATTGCAATTATATTTTTCAATTTTTTGATCGCTTTAAAAGATTATAGCTCAAAATGAATCATTTTATCAACCGTTTCAAAATTAATTAATTTTTTGAATCCGTACACGATTCATTTGATCTAAATAAAATTTTGAATCGTAACTGAATTAATATATGATTGATAAATTATATTTAAAATACTAATTTTTGATTTCGTTAAAAAATTAATAATAAAAATCTGATGTTAAAATACTTTGATGCGAGCCTTGTATACCATATCATTCGGACAGCTCATTATTGTCACATAACAATGACTTGTTTTCCTCATAGAGATATCATCCACATGTATCCATTAGGCTGTTTTCATGATGTGGTGAATCAAACATAATAATAAATTTGTACATCTCATATTTGGGTTGCACTTGCAGACAAAATGAACAGCAAATGAAGACAAATGAAGAAATCTGTTTCCATCTACTGCCAAACAAAGCACCGCATGGCATTAAAGTATTAAAACCATATTATATTTGTTTCTAAACCAGGCCGGCTGGTCATGTTTCTATTTTCAAAGCAATCAAGTCGTTGCATTTGAGATGCCCACATAGTCATAACAGAGCACAGCATTGGCCACATTTCCATTTCTCATTGCATCCTCAAAAAGGCTTTTCGGAAATGATTGATGCGTCAATTTGCAGCCTGCTTTGGTTATCGCAGATCAGTTCCATCATCTCAGTGCATATATGCAGGAGTTGACTAGAGCCACCACCGTCATGGTGATGCTTCTGCAGTACGCTACAGCAAAATACTACTGTCAATGTCAATGAAATTGCATCCACTCAACTTTAAATAACAATGATATACCAAATTTGGAAGTAAATTGTCTTCGATTCTGAGCCACTAGTTACTTAATTTGACATTTACTGTTTGGGATAAGCCAGTCTGAGCCTGTTTGGCTTTTCAAATGTCTGCATAGAATGATCTACTCTGTTCAATATGCTTTTCTTTCCAGATTGAATCCTCAATAAATTTGATACTTATGGCTAATCTTCCAATGAATTGATCACCAAGCATCTTACAAGCTCTCTCAATTATGGCCATATATATGTTCGAGAAAAGCTTGGATGGCACGGGCATCTAGAAATCCTATTTCGCATGCATATGGATCCTATGTGGCGGGCTGTACACAGCATGCGAGACGAGCGACGTGTATGCCCGTTCTACTGAAGTATTTCACTACATCTTCGCTCTGCATTCCGGCGATTCTGCAACTGCTTCTCAGACTACTACATAATACTGACCTTAGCCATTAAATATCTTGTCTTAAAATAAAATGTTTTACTGGTCCTGCCTTATTCCACTTTATCAGCGATATATTTGCACTCTCCATCTGTGCTCTTAAAGTAAAACAATGTTTTAACGATATTAAAACCCTATGATTCAGAAATTTTCTTACCAATGCTTAGTTCAATGGTATCCCCGAGCCA
This sequence comes from Ochetophila trinervis, assembly GCA_003254975.1. NCBI lineage: Eukaryota > Viridiplantae > Streptophyta > Magnoliopsida > Rosales > Rhamnaceae > Ochetophila > Ochetophila trinervis. The sequence continues at coordinate 20,612 of QANX01005191.1, read as the reverse complement.
CTCTCATTGTGATTCTTTCTGTGGTATGCAACAAATTACTGACAATGTCAAAAAAAAAAAAAAAAAGGATCCACTCAACAATGGAGAACAATGATATACCAAATATGGAAGCAAATTGTCATTCAATTCTAAGCCACTAGTAATTAATTTGAATTTACAGTTTGAAATAAGCCAGCCTGAGCCAGTTTGGCTTTTCAATTTCTGCCAACTTCATGGGTAAGAGACAAAACTAAATTTTTACAATTGGAATATTCTAATACAAAGAGTGAACATAATGATCTACTCTGATTGTAAGATGATGATGATGATGAAACCCATAGAGCAGAAGCAGAATCTTTTACCCTATATGCCATACCCACTGATCCGATGAGGATCAACTTGGGGTACATTAGGGTCTTGGATTCTCACCTTGGTATCACTCCAAATCAACGGTCCAGTTGATTCTAAACTCAGTATACTTTTCTTCCCTGCACCTGGAGATCCTTCCAGAGTCAATCCTCCTGGACTCTCATGTGATGTTAGGCAGCTCTCGGTTGAGCAGTCAGCCCTCTGGGGATGCAGGCTAGTTGGGACTTCTTCTGGAACCTGCATTCCAGCCACCTCTGTGGAATGTGATGAATAGAAGCCAAGAGCGTCGATGGAGGAACTTCTTGGCATTTTACTACACAATCCTTGATATTTATTGCTGTCTGTATCGATGACAGAACCCCCAATAAATTGATCAGCAAGCATCTTACAAGCTCTCTCAAGCATGGCAATATACCTTCGCTCAGCATTCTGGCGAATCTGCAAGTGCTTCTCAGCCTACATAACAATGAAAAGGGTATCATGTAGCTTTAGCATGGACCCAAACCTATAGTCTATAGATTTTGAGGTGGAATGATGAGTTAGCAATTCGAATTATCAGTTATTAAAATGTGCAAGGAAGCTTTTCTTTTTTCAGAAGAAACAATGACAAGGCAGGCAAACAGAGTTGAACAAAGGTTCATTGTTCGGATTAGGTTAGCAACTATTGAAACTAAAAGATAAATTCTCAAACATTACGTGGAAGAGCATTGATGGCAAATTTCCTAAAATACATTCTCCAAAAACTAACCCCTCATGTCAAAACTGACCTAAGCCATTGAATATCTTGTGTAAAATAAAATGGCCATTGCTCCTGCCATCACACTTATTACGTCTTCATGATGAAGTAAATACCTTGGTCACTTAACTGACATCCACTTATCACTTATCAGTTATGTTTAATGTTCATGAAGAGACTCTAAAATATAAATTCATAAAAACGAAATTCACCTCAACTTGCAGATGTAATTTACTTTGCACTTCCATTTGTGCTCTTAATGCCTCCTTGACTTCATAACCCCTAAAGATGACATTCAAAACCATATTCGTAATTTGGTTATGTCAAACAATTCAATCTAAAATGACACAAGCAGGCATTAGAAAGATTATAAGAGAGGATAAAATTCTTACTCATTTATATCAGAAGTTGGCAAAGTTGGAGAAGAATTACCGGTACCAGGGTTTTCCAGAAGGTATGAAGCTAAAATTTCTCATATAAGTTAGCAAAAAAAAAAAAATATTACACAAAATAATTAGATTCTAATCCCAAAACTATATAGAAGTGGCTTTTTAGATTCATACACTTTCTTTTAAAAGGAATAAAACTGGATCCACATCACAAAAGTGGAAAGGGCTCCACAAGAGTTATAACAAACCTACCATCTTTGGATACATCAATCATATCCTTCCCTGACTGTTTGCCTAGTCTGTACTTCTGAAATGTAGCAAAAAACATCATACATCAATAATGTTTCCAAAAATAGTTCACTGTTCATCATAATCCAGGAGCTGAATGAGGAAAGAGTCCAAAGTGAAATCAACCTGAAGGTGACTCTTTAAATGGAAAAGAGTCAGACCCTTTACATTCATTGTCCGCATTATGGCTTTTGGTGTAGCTTCTGCAAATATTCATTCCCTTGTTAGAATATTTATAGTGTTAAGAACTTATGATCCAAGCACACAAGATATCCTTAAGCGAAGTTAAAAAGGATTTATTGGAAGCTGGTAAGCAAACATGCAACTTTGGAGCAGCTAAACTTTGGCTTCTTTTCAAGCTTGACCAAACTAGAATACAACCCTAAACATGCTAAGCTGAAGCCTAAATTACAAGCTTTATTGCTAGATAAGACAGCTTGATAAAATCCTCCCACGGCAACATAAGACTGCAAGTTAGTTATCATACCTTAATCTGACTAAACAGCAAGCAAGGAGAGACAAAAGGTTACTGCACATAAGGGAGGATAGTTCTACACTCAAAATCTAAGCAAAAAGGAATTCTAACCCAAGATCAGTAAAATCTATCTGCCTCTCCTAATTTGGTAGTAACAGCAAAATCTAGAAATGTCCATGCAAGATAAACGATGATAAGAACATCCTGGAAGTCCATTAAACATATTAACTCCCGATAAAGACAGTTGAGATATTCCACTGCAGATCAACAAAAGGAAAATGTCCACAGGATTCTAAAATCCACCCAAAAAAAATAAAAAAATGTTCCTCTATAAATAGCATACCACAACGAACCATCCAACCTACATTAGAAAACCCTTAAACCGGGAAAAAAAAAAAGCGGGCTGAATCAAATTAAAAAGATACCAAATAAATATTCTATTGACACAGGCTGCGATGGATGCATTGCAAGTTTAATGGCCTCATAGTCCTCAACATCTCATTCATCACTATTGTCAGGAGATTGAAGATAAGAATTTAAAAAGCTTATCATAAATAAATCTCTGACCAGAACTTGACCAAATAACAGTTAAAGCATTTAGAAAGCATGCAGCATAATCTGCAGAAATGTAGAACCAAATTCAATCCTTTGAGGAGGAGGAGGAGGAGGAGTGGTGGGGAAAGAAAGAAAGAAAGAAATAAAGAAAGAAAGAAAAATATAAATACGTTACAATTTCTTAATTGTATGGATGGTTAGAATGAAAAACTAACGCCTAGGAACACAGGTCCCACTGAACCAATTACTAAATATAATGTTTGAATGGGTGCAAATGAAACAACCCAAAGTCCAAAAACTTCAATGAAAACCTATCAAGACGAATAAATGAATTAAACTAGCAAATAACCACTGCCATGAAAAAAAAAAAAATTTAATTAATAATAATAATAAAAATAAAAATAAAATAAGGGAAGGTGGAAAACGATACTCACTGCTAGCACCGCCAAGCTGAGTAACGGCATCAATAAATCGTTCATGAAGATCGGCAGTCCAACGGAGACGAGGTTTGGGATCGGAAGTCAAAACGAGGCATGGGTCTCCCCTGTGATTCTGATTGTGGGTCGCAGTAGCTCCTTGAATTTGGATATCATCTTGACCCACCATTCCTTCATGGGACTGAATCAGCCGAGGAAACATTTTTTTTTTTACTCCTCCTCTTTCTTTGCTCTTTCTGGTTTCTGCTTCTGCAGTGCCCAAATCCCAAGTCCCAAACTCAGAAACCCTCTACCCTCGCTCAACAACAAAAAAAAAAGAAAGTAAAAACCCACTTCTCAGTAGAAGCAGAGGAAGAGGAAGAGCAGGAGAAGAAAGTACCAGATTCCCAATTCCAACAATAACATGAAACTAGAAGCAAAAGAGAAAGAAGAAAGTCGCCCACTGCCACTGCACCTGCGGCTAAAAATCCACAATATTATTGTTTTAATTTTTTATTTGTTGCCACTATTACTCTTTATTATTTTAATTTTGCTTGTCTGCAGGATTCAGAATAATGAAAGATAACAGAGGACCCATCTTTGCAAATGGTTAAAAAATAAAATTCAAAGACAATAAGAAAAAAAAAAAAGGAAAGGAAGTTGAGGGAGTGAAAAAGATGAGCACTGTAGAAACTATAAACTATTGGGTTTGGCAACAATGGCATAGAGCCGGTAGAGAGTAGTAGCTAGTAGTAGTAAGGTGTATGCACGCTTTTTGCTTGAATTTTGTCGGATTCTGCAGTCTCTCTGTCTGCCTCTTCAGTTGCAGTCACAAAAGTGTAGATTCGACCCATCCCATCTATTTATTTCTTTCCACTAGTTTTTTTTTTTTATCATAATTTATCAATTTCAGTATTTTTTTTTTTCCGATTCATTAAAAATTTATTTATTTATTTTGCTATTTCCCCACTATAAATCTATTAATGATCAACTGAGAATGACTAAAAGAATCCTTAAATTCCTACTTAATTTTCATGATTACTTAGAAACTATAATTTATGTCTGAATTTTCATCCTACTAAAAGTTTGTTTCTGATAAGGAAGTTATAAAATTGTGCAACTGACATTAGAAAACACAGAAAAGCTGTCTGACAACCAGTTCAATTTGACTAGCTTTGCTAAGGACGATTTCAATGGAATGAGCTTTAACATAATGTGGTAGGCTGCTGTATGGCATTAATTACAGTTTAAGAACCCGTAAGAAGCAGAGAGTATTCCAGTTTGTAACTTGATATTTGTATCATAGCAATTGGCAGTGAGTCTGATTTTTCTAATTTATCAAAAACAAAAAGTCTGAATTTTCTAGTTTAGTTAGTCTTCTGACATTTCTATATTTTGTAATTTTACTTAATGTACGGATAGGACTGTGGGAGATTCTCCAAAAAAAAAATAAAAATAAAGAATAGGACTGTAGGAGTATATGCAAAATTTTCTCACTTTTGAAAGCTGTTTGAGAATATCAGCTAGATGTAACTGAACAAAGACTTACAGATTTCCTAGATGACCAAAACCAATGTAGGAACAATAACTGATCTATGGATTTCATATAAAAATGTTTTCATTTCTTTTCTTTTTTCTGATGAAATAATTCAAATCCTATAGCCATGCAAATGCTTAGCCCATCTTCTAGCCATGAATGGATCATGGTAATCCCAACTTTCTGCACTACTAGTCCTCCCTCCACTAATTACATCCCTCATCCCTTCAGCAGAAGCAGCAGAAGCCGTTGCTTCTGCAGCATCATTAGTTTTAGCATCCCCTAAACTCAACACAGTTTGCCCTGTTCTCATGTGTTCATCAACCTCACTCACCTCCTCAACGTAGCTATATTCCACAGACATATGTCTGCTCTCGCCCAAGTCCAGTAAAATTCTCCTTTCCTCACTGCCTCGTAGCTCTCCTATCCTCACAATCCTAGCGCTGCCTTCTTCTCCTGTTCTCATTCTCAACTGGATTTCTCTCATGACACCTCCTAGGAGTCCTGCCAGGAACTCTTCGAATTCACGCATGATGAAACCGTTAGAAGTGCCAAAACCAAATCCCACATGGAAACGATGGACTGGAATGTGCACTTCCATGTCCATTGCAGCGTGGTAAGACTGAGTTGGGCTATCTGACAGATGGAGGATACTGGACTCCGGGTTTCTGTGTGCACGATCTTGAAGTATCTTTATTCCTTTCTTGAGCCCTTCCACCGGATCTGCTTGCCCCATATAAAAAAGACGATCGATGACTTGCAGGGCTGCTCGCTTACCATAAGATGTCATGCGTCTCAGGGGAAAGACACGAGCTGCAGACGATGAATATGTAACAATGGCCAAACGGTCAATGGGTCTAAGAGAGAAAACCACCAATGCCATACATTGCTTGAGAAGCCTAAGATGTGGTCCATTGGGGCTTGCAACCAAAACCAAGTCGGTTGCACGCTGATGTGCTAATTTTACTGAAAGATATGCTCTATTTGAAGAGGTACACATAATATTATAAGGCATTTGCCTGGTTGGTGAATGTAAAAGTGATGAGGAGCTGCAGGTTAGGGGATGCAAAGGTGGATGGTATGGGAAGGCTGCCCTTTGCAATGATGGTTGAAAAGTGGAGGTTGCACTGGGTGGGATGGGCGTTAAGGAGAGATGGAGGCGGGGACAGTTAGACAAGTCGTCCGGCTCAATTGGGTCATCATCATCGTAGCGGGCAGAGCGGAGGAAGGAGCGCCGATGGATACGGAAAGTGGCGATGGAGTCATCAAGGATTCTAAGGATGGGGTCATTTTGGTTGCATGAAGAGAGAGAACCACAAGGTGGATTCAGGTTACGAGGCAGCTGCGTCCAATGAGCACGGCATATGGGGCAGGTCACACTACCATGTCTGACATTGGAGGAGATGCAAGCAAAATGGAAAGCATGGGAACACTGAGCTGTGAATATAGCCTGCCCGGGACTGCTGCCTGTGCTGCTGTTGTAGCTGAGAGGATCTAGACATATTGCACACAGATTCTGCCACAAGAAAGAACATACAAAGATAAGAAGATAGATTTGAAACTAAACATATGAGTATGACAAAGTCCAAAATGAATGGAGTTGCAGCCTAACTAGTTAATTAACAATGCTTTCAGTATTTGAATGGGAAGGTAAGCAGTGCTGATTTTCATGGAAAATTTTATGTGATTTCAATCAATTTTTCCATCTGAGTGACAAATACTTCAAATTTTATATATGGTTTTTATGGTTCCTTTTAATGTTGCATAAAGAAAATGATTCCCCAAATAGAGCTACACATAAAATTAATACAGTCTGAAGGCAAAATCAATTGCTGATCTAGAATATACAATTTCCCTGTAGAAAGAATAATGGGATCTAGGACGTTCTTGTGCAAATAATCAAGTACTTCTAAATAATTGGCATTTGACAATATTATGATTTATCTTTTACCCTACAAAAAAGTAACACAAAACCTACTTTTACAGGATAATTAACTTTCAGCAAAAAAGAAGTTAGTCAAATCCTCAACATAAGTTTTTGACTTATTAACAAAATACTTGGGTTTTGTTGGAGGTCACGTGGATTGTGGGTACTAATTCCTTAATTCTAACATTTTACTCAAAAACTATGCGCCAGGGCTTACTAGGAAACTATTGCAGACAAAATGAAAATGGGCATGATAATAATTCAAAACCATCAAATCATAGAGAAATGGCAGAATATAAAATTGAAGAAGCAAGGTGGGAGTATCACAAAATATAATAGTGCTTAAGAATGAATAATGTGGTCATAATAAGTGCTATGGCAGGTGGAAAAAAAACTTTTAAAAGTGGGGTCTGCTGTCTCTGACTCTTTATAATAGTGGATTCTCAAATTTCACTAATACACAGTTTGTCAGGGGCATTCACATGCCACAATTGTATTATGTATAATTACCCACCTGCTATAATTTAACACTCTGTGCGTGGGGAAAATACTAAAATATACAAAAGAATTGGGCAGTCAGTGGATTGAAGCTTGAATTCTTCCAAAAAAAAAAAAAGGGTAGAAAATTGATAATCTCTGAGCGGTTTGAATTGATAAATGTTGAAGTCAGAGGGCTGTTGAAGGACAGAAAAATAAACTTGAATAACAGGAGCGTTTCAAGTGAATTACAAAAAGCAATCGGTATCAATAAAGTAAATAAAGTTAATTGACAAACAACAGTAGCATTATGGGTTTAGCATTTTAAATATGATTAATAATAATTAAACATCTAAATTTTTTTCCCAGATTTCACCAAAAAAGGAAATGAACTTCTAACCAAATCATTTTCAATGATAGCTCATCTTCAAAATCTTATTAATTTTTTGAAAAAGAAAGTTTATTTTTTTTTAAGTAATAAGAAAAAAACAAAAAACAAAAATTAGTCAAGTTTTACATTGGGTTTGGGAATCTTTAGGCTGAAAAAGGAAAAAAGAAAAAAAAGTGGGGTTTGGAATGACTTGTAGGGTGAGAGGTACCTTAGCAGTGGGCACACTGCTATTGAAAGTTTTGGTTCCTGTTTTCTCTGCAACATCTTCATATTCTTCCTCTGAGATATGATTTTGCTTTGTTGGTGACACAGCCGAAGAACCAGAGATCTGAAAAATAAGAATTCCCAACCCCATAAGTTAAAAACCCAATTATAATTTCACAAGAAAAAATAAGAATGCCCCTCATCATAAATGCCATAAACCTAAACCAACCCCATCCATTAGTAGGTAAATACCCAGTAAAAGAAAAAAAAAGACAGAGCTCTAAGGAAAAAGACAATGGAGAATAATGTAGCATAGAAACAAATTAAAGCATTTCTTTTTCATCTTGATTGACAAAGAAAAACAATGGGGGATAAAATGATGGGCAGATTAAGTTATCACCATAATTTGACAACAACAAAAAAAACGAATAAAGAATCAATTTTTATTAGAAAATGAAGAAGATTGTGAGAAGGGAAAGACTAACAGAGGCAGATGCAGAAGTGGAATGGTCGAAGATTATGGGATCTACAAGAGCTTTATTCCTTGAGAAAGACCCACATGCATTTGCAGCTGCTACTGCCATTTTTCTCGCTGCTTTTCTCAGTGTTGATGATGCTCCTCTTCCTCCTCCCATTCCTCTCTTTTTAATTCCTCTATCTTCTTCTCTTCAAATTCTCTGCAACTTTTTTGAATATTTTAATAAACCAAAAAACAGAGAAGAGAGAGAGAGGAAGAGAGACAGTGCTCTGCAAACTTCTGCAAATTGTCCCAACTCAGTTTTCGTTGCCTGCTCTTTCAGCTGCCTGCATTTTTTTTTATTTTTTTCAGATATATAATTAATACTGTTTTAATCGGTCCTCATTTCTTCGCACCCACCACAGCGTCTATATATAGTACCACATGTATGCCACTTATATTCCGTATATAAAAATTTATATAATATCTTCTTCAGAAACTACTTTTACCACTTCTTTACTTTTGTCTTCTGCCATTTATTTCCTTTTACTTTTTTTTTTCTTCCTTTTTCTTTATAGTTTTGAATGGACAAGATTGAGTATTTTATTTATTATTGTACCTCAAATAAACAATTTACAAAGTTTTTTTTTTTCATTTTAATTCTACCCATTTTTTATTAAAAAATGTTAAAATTGGTGTTTTTTTGCAATTCTATTCGTATCAAATATCAATTAGACCAATCCATACATAATAAAATTTGAATTCTAACCATCTTTCAAATAACAAAGCAGCCGATTCAAAAGATAGATGAGAGTTGAATTCTAACCATCTTTCTTGCTACATATATTTTACTGCTTTCTATAACCTTTTTTTTATTATTATTTTTTCCTGATAGGGTTCTGCTTTTTATCTTCCAAGACTCTTTTTCTTACTTCTGACCTTTAGGAATCATACTTGTCACATGTTCATTATGTGATATGTATAACCTGTGACTTCTGCTCTCGTGGTATTCAGGGATTATAATCCACTATCATACTGATTATTTTTGTAAAAAACAATAGTATAATATATGATTATGTCAGAATTAGTACATTCTCAATCAAAAAATAAAAATTAATTAGAATATCTAAGAAAAGACCTAATAGAAATTGAATTAAATATCTTGAACAGTGTGTACTTATTTGGATCTTGAGTGGTTGGGCTTCACATCTTTCAAAAATTAAAAGAGAAATAAGTGGAAAAAAAAAACACAAAATATACAAATCAATTAAATCAAATTGATTAAGAAGTGGGGCAAAAATGCAACCCCAAAATCCAAATATGAATTTAAAAATGTTGGAACTGATTGAAGGCAAAGGAAACCCAAGAACAGAGAAGTTGAAAAGACTTTGGTTAGGCCCTTGGGAGGGACCAATTGACCCCACCAGCATTACCATCACCACCTGATAGTTGTTTACAGTGCAAGCAAGGTCCCTCCACTCCACTCTCCTCCTGATCAGTCTATTTTCTCATGCTGAACTTTTGAATGAGAGTTTTAATTAATACTTGTGCTGCTTATTTAAAAAGACCCTTTTGTTTGGCTTGGACACAAACTCTCTTTTTCCCAATTCATTCTTCCAAAACTCTCGCCAAACAGTTTATGCTTTTTGGTATTTTCTAGACTGTTTCACTTTGCCCTTTTGCTTTGGCAAATACAATTAACATCTGGGTTTTTTAGACGTTTTACAGTTGGAAACTAAAAACCCATAGTATTCAATGCGGTTTAAATACAAGTGGAATTCTTATCATTACATGTTTTAAGGCTTAAAAAGAGTATTCATATGCATGATGGTCCTAAAAATTAAAGCAAAGCATATTGTAAAAAAAAAAGAAAAAAAAAAGATGAAAAGCAAAAGGGAAAAAAGACCGTTGGATTTGAATTTCAAAGTTTCACACAGAATCAAGAAAATAAATTTATATGATGGCATTGGCAGGCCGTCACATTTGGCTTTTTGTAGGTTGGGTTAATACAACAAGAGGGCAGAGTAAGCAAATTTCACCAAAAAATAAATAAAAAAAAAAAAAAAAAA
>QANX01005191.1:0-10332 GCA_003254975.1 Ochetophila trinervis | reverse complement strand
AAAAAAAAAAAAAAAAAAAAAAAAAAAAAGCAACTGGGATTGGGTTGGCGCCAAGAAAAAAATGCTTTTATCTTTCACTTTTACACATCAGATTTAGAGGGTCATTATTTATAAATGCTGGGTTTATGCCACAAAAAATCAAATTAGTCCACTTGATAAGTAAGTTTATATATATCTAATCCAATTGATAAAGTAGGAAAAGTAGTAGGTGCAGGAATTTGTTTGAAGAAGGTCATGTTTTGGTACATGTGGCACAATATTAGTACAAAAGGTAAGGAAGATTATCATAGAGAGTAAATCTAGCACTACTATTGGCCTTTTTTTTTTTTTTTCTTTTTTTAATCTATGCTTTTGTAGCTTTACCTTTTTTTTTTGGTTACTTGATTAAAACTTCAACTTTTTTTCTTTTCTATTTCTATATATGAGAAGACAAGCTTATCCCTTTGAACCATAACAGTTGTCTTTCATATAAATGTGGTAACTTTGAAATTTTTGCTGCTCTTTCAATGGGAAAAAAGGACAAGTAATGGAATAAGAAAATGGTGGTAAACTTACTCTAATTTTCAATTTATTTAATTTTATCAAAATTTAAGTTTTCGTAATGTGCCATGAAGTGTGATTATTGCAAAAAACAGTAATGTTAAAAGTATTATATAGTCTACCAATAAATTTATTATTTATATTAGTTAATCTAATCATAAATAAATAAAATTTTAAAATAATAAATATAATTATATATAAACTAATTAAATATTAATTTGTTTATAAATAATAAATTTATTGATAGATTAAGTAATACTTCTAATATTATTCTTGCAAAAACTCGTACCTTGCCAAAATTACTAATGGAACAACTAATAGCAAATAATTAAAATCATAATTTTTGCTTTATTAATGGACATAAACATTAATTTGCTTAGCATTTAGTCTTCAATGTGCTTGCACTCCTAATTAAAAATTGACCAGCGCAAACCAATAAAAATTTAGAAATATAAATAACAAAAAAGAAAAGAAGGAAAAGGAATCATTTGTTTGACAAAAGACAAAATCTTTATTTATACATTAAGGAACTAAAAAACACAACCCGTGGCACAACCTCCAAATGCAAGAATTCAATATGGTTTTTGAAGCAATCAAGCTATGTTTACTTGCGTAAGCAATTAAACAATATTAGGAATCCTTTGGTCAGCCAAAAAACAAAAGAAGAAATAATTAGCCTATAATTACATAGAAATAATTAAGAGTACCTACCATCTCAGAAAAAACAAAATAAATACCCAAAAAAAGAATTTCAAAAAACAAATAAAATAAAATAAAATAAGATGAACATACTACGCAACATTCCTACCATTGAAAAATAAAATGTCTTGAGCTCAAAGACAGAAGAAAGAAAATTATCATCATAATCCCATTATTAATTCAGATTTCTTCCCCAGGATGTTTTAATAAATATAATATAATAGATTGGTTGATTAAGCAAAGTCTAACCTGCCACTAGGATTCACTTATGGGAAACAAGCACCCAAATCATACCCATCAATAATTTCCCATATGTAATCTAGAGGAACCCTTTTTTTCTCATTTGAATCTTCTTTACTTTTTTTTTTTTCTTTTTGTTTATTAGAAAACACTTAAGAAAAATTATGTACAATGCCTATAAGCTGAAAACAAAAGACCTTTAGAGTATACGTCAGAGAAAATATTACAGGTTGTGAACTGGGTTTTGCCAAACAGAAACTTTGAAAGCAAAAAAAAAAAAAAAAAGCTTTGGAATCTAGAAAACGACTGATTCAAAAAAGAAAAGAAAAAAAAAAGAAAAAAAAAAAGGGAAGTATTGACAGTATTGAAGACCTAGGGAATCTGTCTTTTTGTGACTGACATATTGTTAAAGCTAGCAAGGTTGCCATTTCTGCGCATGAAAAGAAGGGAAAAAAGAAGAAGCAAAGGTTGCTACTGTCTGCTACACACCTTGCTTGCTTGCAAAACCTACGAAACAGGAACTAAATGTTTTTTTGATTTTGCTAACATAATCTTGTGCATTTGACTTGGTCAAATCCCGTTACCAAAAAAGGCCCTGTTTTTTTGAGTCAGTTTAATCAAAAGATTCCTGTTGTCATTGATTAGTCATGGACTCAAAGATGTGTCGGTTTATGACCACTTGACCAGAATTATAGGATGATTGTTTAAATCATGACCAAGTTCCACGGTCTCAACACTCAACTCTCCACCAGACCATGGAAAGAAAGGAGAAGAAGAAGAAAAGAAAAAAAAAATCCCTTTTGTTTCCTACTTCATTGTCCTCGAACACAAACCAAACAGAGCTCAGGAAAAGAATTGGTGTTTTTCATTCAGTGTGAGGGAAATCTTTGTTCTAGTTTATAATCTTGTTCAGGTTAAAATGAAAGACTGCAAAATTACTTTTTTCTCTTTGTGGTTATCATTTCCTATTGGGTCAAATCGAAAAAGAAATAAAATACTCAACATGGTGTGGACCCTGCTAAAACACTCATCAATACTCTTCCCCCATTTCTGCCACGTTGAAACTCTATTTCAAGATAATCAACTTTTTTAATTTTTAGTTTAAAAGGGTCACTTACTTCGAATCATTGACTAGGAGAGGACTTGGTAACCATAATACACCAATGTTCAAACTGTACAAAACGCATTAAGTAGTTCTCAATTTCCTGATAGTTTCCTTGTTGTATCTATTTTGTGACTACTGTGCAGCAAAGAATAGTTTCTTACCATTTCCCTCATTAGGGGAAGAAGGTTTCCTCTAGTAATCCATAAATGTCCTCCATCTCAGGATGAGACCTATCCCCAGCCAAAAATACATTATTTTTTCCCTTCAATTCTATTTGACTAAACCCAGGTGCCTTTTCCACATTCCTTTCCTTCATCATTTTTCTTAATTGGGCAAATTTGTGCCACATCCCATGTGAAGCATAGACATTAGCTAAGAGTACATAATTCCCTGAGCAACTAGGCTCCATCTCCAATAGTTTCTCTCCTATGCAACTTGCAAGTCTAACATCACCATGCAACCTGCAAGCACCAAGCAATGCCCCTAGAACAGCACCATCCAGCTCACAATCAGGCATTTTGGACAATACCTTGGTAGCCTCATCTACTTGTCCGGCTCGACCAAGTATGTCGATGAGGCATGAATAGTGCTCAGCCTTTGGTTCTAGACCATAAACACAATTCATCGACTCAAAAAGCCTTTGACCTTTATTGACAAGACCAGCATGACTACAAGCTGATAAGACACCTACAAAAGTAATCTCATTCGGCTTGGCTCCTGATCTTATCATGCGTGCAAAGACCTGTAATGCATGTTGCCCGTATCCGTGGTTTGAGTATGCTAATATCATTGATGTCCATGACACTGCATCCTTGGCCACAAGATTCTCAAAAACAAGCCCAGCGGAGTTGACATCCCCACTTCTGGAATACATAGTAATAAGGGCATTCATTAGTATGTGTTATGCTCGAAGCCAAGAGACACGAGCAGTGCATGAGCTTGCATGAGTTCCAGAATACCTTTGCACGAGATCAATACACTACTAATAATACTCCCACACCCACTCGGCCTAAAGTTTGACCGAAGCATGAGGATCAGGTGGTTCATGGCTTCACCTTCAGGTCCATTTTTAGCGTAGCCAACAATCATTGTGTTCCAAGTCACAGAATTCCTTTCAGGCATGGAAATGAAAAGCTCATTAGCTTCTACCATGAAGCCTTCATCAACATATGCGGAGATCATTGCATTCCATGCAGCAATATCTTTCTTAGGCATCTGATCAAAATATTCCCTTGCAAGTTTGATCATCTTGTTGTGGGCAAGACCCGTAACCATAATTGTCCAAGAAATTGCATTCCTTTGTGGCATTGAACTAAATAGTTGTATGGCTTGACTTACTCTATTCGCACTTAAACAACCTGAAATAATGACATTCCAAGTATATAAGTTCCTCTGAGGCATTTCATTGAACAGCTTGAATGCCTCGTCAAATTGGTCACTCTGGACATAAGCTTTGATCATAGCTGTCCATGAGACGGTGTTCCTTTCAGGCATCAAGTCAAACACATTACGAGCTTGAGCTACCAGGCCATTGTGAGCATAACCCAAAACCACCGTAGTCCAGGAGACCACATTTCTTTCTGGCATTTGATGAAAAAGCCGGAGACCCTCCTCAATTTGTCCATAATTAAAATAACCGGAAATCAAACTGGTCCATGAGTATACATTTCTCTCTTTCATAACATCAAAAACTCTACGAGCCTCATCTATACAACCAGACTTCATATAACCATCAATCATGGCTGATTCAGCAACAATGTTACGTTTGGGCATTGTCCGGAAGAGCGTCTCAGCATTGGGTAGATCATGGTCCTTCAGATAAATAGAAATCATGGAAGCATACGATACAGCATCCCGACAAGACATATTGTCAAACAGATTCCTTGCTTCTTTGACCTTGCCAAGACGACCAACGTTCACTATCTCCTTATTACAGTTATACACATATACATCTTTTTCAGAGAGGGTCGGCTTTAGATTTGGTTTTGGACGGCCGGAGAGGGGAGTCGGAGTGGTTTTTATCGGTTTTGCATGATGGGAGTAATACGAAGATGAAGAATTGAAATTTCTGAGAGGTCGAAATATGACAGAGAGCTTCCATAGATGGTGAAAACGACAGGAGGACGACATGGTGAAACAATGCTGAAAACGGATCAATAGCCATTTTCATTCAATCATGGATTTCAAGAACTGAAGATGCATAATTGTTTTCCTTTTGATGTTAAATTAAAAATAGGGTTGTTTACGGAAGTAGTTTGAAATTCATCGGAATTGCCAGAGGCAACTAAATACTGGCTAACTAAGTTAACATGGTTGCCTAATTATATTACTAATAGCAAGCCTTAGAAAAATTGCTGTTATGTCCAAAATGTTTTTCCAATCCAACTCTGGAACGTAGATTTGTGCATGACCATGGAAAACAAAAGAGAGTAGAGATCGAAGAAGTTTGTGCTTACATTACAATAGGGAACACACGGTATTATAAATGCTTTCAAACTAGTGTAATGCTATTGAGAAATTTGGATGCAAAACTGTACAAGCCTAAGATTGTATCACGTTGACAGTTCAATTAGGCAACTGAGGATGCTTCATCAGTTTCAGGGATTACAATGTCAAGTCTCATCATGGGCTTGTATTTCTCAGGGATCTTTGCACCTGCCTGCAAGCAGATTTCAACCACAGCAGGAGCCTTACCATAGAACCGTTTGAGTGCACTCCTCAATGGAGGCCCTTTGGGGTCTTTAACATGCCACACATAATTTGAAGGAAAAAGTTCATCCACAGTGGCATCCTGCCAACCATGTTTCCCATCTCTCCACTGGTGCTTGAATTCGCCACATAGCTTAGCATTGTGACCCCAGGGCCCTACATGAACCTCCGAGCAATACCCACATGCCTTCACAGTATATTTCCTCATCAATTTTGTCACTCCAAATCTAACGGTTTCGTATGCATCCATTGTCTCTTGTGCAATCGTGGGTACATCCGAGGAAAGTGGAGGTGGAAACCGCCTAGCAGCCCCATGTGTATCAAGATCAACAAGCGAAGATGGATTTGCAGCACGACATGGCTTAGGTTCCTCAATATATCCCCCTCGATCAATCACTTTCTTCCCAAACATGCGGATGGGTTTAGTTCTTCTCCTTGAAGGGTACTCTGGTATATCCACACCAGCTTGAATGCATAGCTCCACAATTGCTGGAATTCTGTCATACTCAAAACGAGTTTCATGTTTAATACGCCTACCAAAAGGGTCAAAGAGATGATATGATTCTATGGGAATGAGTATGTCATTAATGGAACCCTTGACCCATGCATGGAAGCTTCGACGCTTTGCACTGGTTGTGCCGAGGCAATTTTGAATGCGGTGACCAGTCGGGGACACATGAACCTCGGAGCACTCACTGCAAAGGAGTAAGAAACAATTTAATAGTCCAATATGTAGGCTGCAAAACAAGTTTGTATAGAACTGATTATGATACAACTGCAGAAGAAAAACCAAAATATAGAATACAAAGTAATATCAAAACATAATTACCTACAACCATATACAGGAATCACATGCATGAGCTGTGCAATGCCTCTGATCAAAATTTTCCAGGCATCCAGTACTTGATACGCAACAGGAATTAGTTCAGGGACAAGTAGTCCATTTTTTGGAGGATCAAGGGGCTTCTCCATACCCATTTCTGCCAATTTCTTGTCCTTTCTTGCAGCACGTTGGATCTTCTTCAAGGGAATAGGATAAGGTTTCTTCTTCTTCTTTGGTAGTATTGGAGGAAGATCCACATTTTGGGGATACGATTTCTTGAAAGTTGGATTTGGCGCTGGATTCTGACTGGCACATTGTATGGTCTCGAATACAGTTCTTCTGTCTTTCTGAAGCTGCTCATGCTTGAACTGCAACTGAAACTTAGAATTATGAGATTCTGGAACAGCTATTTGTGAATGTAATGTATGTTTTAGCTACGGGATTTGTTGGGTTTCCTTATCATTAAAAGAATAAATAATTTATTTTTCAAAAAAACAAAAAAAAAACTAGGAAATTTAAAACCTTCTCAGTCACAGTTATAATAACCATATATTTAAGCATGTAATGGCAATTAAAATACATTTAGAAAAGACGATCTCTTTCTTTTCTTTTTTTTTCCCTCTCTCTTTTTGCAGATAACAGCACTTATAGTGATGACTACGTAGGAACTAGGAAACTAAGTACTGCATCATGGAATGATAATTTAATTAAAAAATATCCTTGAACAATCCTCCTAATAGAAAGACCGCTCTTATGATAGCTGTAAGGTCACATAGCACCTAAAAACAAAGGCTTTAGCCTTAAACAAAAGTTGACCTATATAATTGCAATGAACACCCTGCAATGGCAACTGAGTGTTGTTCACAACTTATATACATAGATGACCTAGCATATATCAGTGGCAGAGAAGATTGAACTATAAATGCCAATATGATCTCAGATCTATACCTCCTCTCAGAACATAAAGAAGCTAATTATGGTATAGCTCTACAGCCTCTACTTGTAGCTCATACGCCAAAGATGAAAGCTATTGCAGACAAACTAGATAGGCTTGTTTAAAAACTAATTAAATATACCAGAAACTAAATTTATTTTCTGATTCATTTGTACAATAATAGAGACAAGAACATAAAAGGAAATAAAAGGGAGAATGAACCTTGAATCCAATTGTATACGACCTTAAAGCTGATAGTTGAGGCCTCTTAAACTCAAAAATGCTCAAGCAAACACCTGCAAAACAGTAACCAAATCATTACATGCCTACATGAGGAACTATATTATGGAACAAGGATAAATAGCTATGTTAGGTAATCCAATGTAATTGCATTAGGAAACTCTCAGTGCACCATGCCAGTATGAAAACTTATTTGTAAAAAGGCAGATACAGTTGCTTGTGTCATGATGTTTAATAGTCAGACGACTGTTTATGTAAGAAGACTCAAAATGAAAGAACAATAAATCACCCTTCTGAGATGAATTCCATAAAGCAGAGGATGCTGCTGGAGGCTTCTGGAACATCTATCTTTGTTATTAATCCTCACTTTTATTGTCTCCTAGTACCAAAACCAAATACAATTAAAAGTGACGTCAAAATTGTAGTTAACAGAATGATGCTTTAGTTAAAAGAAAGCAGAAGCTGTGAAGTATGATTTGCCATTTTAAATCTCAAACATTAGCAATTGCACAGTATCACAATGGGTGTATTAGACATACAAACCAAAAGACTTGGAACATTTATTTTCACTTGAATTGTTCATTTTCTGAATTTCGATAAGAGCAGTGTTTTATTCTTTTTTAAGAACTCATGAAAAGTAACATAACAACTCGAAATTCACCCAAAAAAAAAATCAACTCGAACTCAAAGCAAAGTAAATGAAATTTCCATAGTAGACACAAGAAATTCAACATAACCATCTTTCAAGTTAGAATTTAGTTGTGTTTCGGTGTAAACCCAGGGAGTCTTTTTACAAAAAACTGTTAAATTCCACCAAATTTTTTTTTTTTGTCATTGTAAACTTGGGTTCTTTACGGCAGTTCCTCATACACATTCAAAAGCATATGAAAGACGGACCCAATTCAACAAAAAACAAATAAAGAGTGCATAACCTAACAATTTGCACCATACACTAGTCCAATCCAATTTTAACGCGGTGAATGGAAATGAACAAAAATACATAAAGAAAGTATTGGCAATCGTTAAATTATAGCAGTTCGAAAGTAGAATAGAGAACGCACCACCTTCTAGAAATCTCCAAAGCTTTATCCGTGAAATTCTCGGCCTTTTGCTCAGCGAACCCTGGTACTCAGCTCTTCTTCACTCCTAACTGTACCTGGACTCCGAAACCTCAATTTGTCTTCAACGATTCCACGTTCGCAATATAAAACCACAAACTTTTCTTTCTTTTTGCCCTTTTTATTTTTCTGTGTTCTATTTTTCTTTACAACTTTTTGAAGCCGTTTATTATTATTATTATTATTATTATTATTATTATTATTATTATTATTATATCTTCGTTGTTATTTACTGTTGTTTTCCTGGATATATATATATATATAGAGATTTTTTAAACAACCAATTTAAATCAACATGGAACATCTATAGCACTCTTAGGATATTACTAATTTATTATTACCAAAATTAACATAATTTTCCGTAGAATAAATCCTAGGATTTTAGATTTTTTTTTTAATTTTTTTTTTTATTGAGGTTGTTTATATTTTAGCAAGTCAAATTGGCATTTGAAATTGCAAAAATGAAACCTTGGACTTATAAAGTTATATGTCAATTATATCCAATGCTTCCATGAATTATCAGGAGTTAAACAAAAGAAAGGTTCTAGTTTTTTCCAAATATCTAAGCTGGAAATGCGTTCCGTCTTATATAGAGTCAAGTGACATCTATTCCAAAAAAGTATAAGAAAGAAAAAAGTCTGTGTTTATTTAGAAATATAAGAGTTGGAAAAATTAAGAGAGTGAAAATGTAACTTTTAATCTCAGTGATAATTTAAAAGCAATATTAGGTCCACAAGTCCATTATAATTAGAAATTCCATCATTATGAATGAAAATAAAAGTTTTCTTTTTCTGATTTGACAAAAATATATAATAAAAAAAAACGAGGGGATAATATATAATAGCATTTTTTCTGTGCCTGGGTCTTCATAGGGACAATTATTTTTCGTCCACAGCGTCAAGAAGAAGCGCACACACACCTAATTGTTCTCTACAACCTGTAATATTCACCAACATATCATGTAGTTTGGTGCTATAATCATCAAATCACTTACAAGAACCGAAAGCAACACAGATTAACCATCATTAATTATGAAAATCAATTACACTCCAAACAAATGATGATTGATGATAATCAAGTACTAGTCCCAGTAAACAGTTTAGCCACAACAACACAGATTTCACAAAGACCTTTCAAATGGCGGTTCCTTGGGGAGAGAGTGGAATGTGTTCCATTGAAAGCAAGTTGACAATCTTTAGCAGAACGAGAAGCTACACCAGCCAAGTCAGCGAGTTCAAAGAAGGTCTCGGAGTCCAAGTCATTGTAAGCCACTTGCAGTGAAGAAACAGCCTTGTCATAGTCCTTCTTGCACCTCCCGAGACGCTGGCTGTGGCCCTGCTGCTTAAGCAGCTGTGCTATGTGGTCCTGTGTTTTTGTGGCATTGAGGTATGCCAACCCGAATGCTACATAAGCAAGCGTGTAACGATCAGCGGTCGGGGTGCGAGAGTCTGCATAGAGAGACTCTACACAGAATGAGTAATTTGAAGTTTTCTTGCATACTTCAACGGCAAGTCCGGTTGGCTTAGCAGCCAAAGCACAGCAGAAGAATATCAACGAGGAGAGAACAAGAAGACGAAATGACACCATTTGTGGTCTTTTAAGTGTAAATACAACATATTATATATAGGAAACAAATTAACAGCAACATTAAATATTAGCAAAGGCAGTGGATGAGAACGGAGATAGATAATATATAGTTGTCACTTTGTCACCATGTGATTTGTGAGATTTGTCAACTTTCATGTTAAATTTGCTCTTGAGAGTTTTCCATCTTTTTACATTGGCACTAATTTAAGAAATGACAATTTATTTCTTCACATTCATTGCACAGAATGAATACGACATTGGGAAATACAGATCTACGTTACTCCTTCAATTAATACCCTCGGTATGACGCGGACCAAATAAAACAAACGTTTACGAA
>QANX01005188.1:357710-393549 GCA_003254975.1 Ochetophila trinervis | reverse complement strand
TTTGCGTTTTTTTTTAAAAAAAAATGGGGAATCACATAAAGTTCGAACTTCTTCGGGATTTTCTTGTAACTTGTGACCATATAGAAAAATGTGAAATTATTTCAATTATAAATTAACTGAAATCTAATTTCTACAAAGTTTTAAAATCACAAATTTATGAAGGTGTGTAAAAAATAGAATTATTTATAAAGCGGTTTAGTCTTTTCCTTTTTCTGACGTTTTTTATTGTTGGTGTTTTAAACATTTGTAAAGCTTTGGTGTATTTTTCTTTATTAAGTATAACTAAAATGGTTTTTTCCTGATATTTTAGAACCTAACCAAATAGAATCAAGCAACAGGAACCATTCTTATTGGTTAAATTCATAATAATAATAATAATAAAAATGAAAAAGCAAAGCCACACTCATTGAACAAAAATGAAACTAAACATAAAAAAGCACTTTACAAACATTTTTTCCCCATTAAATTAAACTTCACTAACAATGAATGAATAAATAAATCGATCAAGCAGACCCAAAAAGCGTTGTTGCCCAATGATGATTTTTAGCCGCATTACTAGGCCTTTCTGGGCCATGTCATTTTTATTTTTTAACTTTCCTTTAGTCAAATAATTTAAACACTATGTATAATATATAAAAAATAAAATAAAATAATCACTATTTATTTTGTACCTATACACCCCTTTTTTCTGTATACCAAAGAGATATAAATACCCACTTCTCTTTCTCTGTGTGTCTCTGTGTCTGTTCTTGGTTTCTACTTGAAGAAGCAAAAATGGGAGCTCTTGATTATCTTCTTTCCAACTTTTGCATTGTCACAAGCACAAAGAGCAAACGCAAAGCAATGCAGGTAATCACTTAGGATTATACATATATATAATACATAAACCCTTTAAAGGGTTTTAGTAAAAGAGATTATAAATCTCTCTTTGTTTTTCTCTCTTACATGAAGTTATTAATTTTCTCTGTTTCTGAAATGGTGGGCTTGCTGTGTTTTTAATCTCAGACAGTTGAAATCAAAGTCAAAATGGACTGTGATGGCTGCGAAAGAAGAGTCAAGAATGCTGTTACATCCATGAAAGGTTCTTTCTTTAAGCAATTCTTTTGTCCTTCTGGCTTGTAGTTTGGCATCAGAGAAAGCAAAATCATGAAAGAGGTTTGCAGCTTCTTATACAATTAAAAAAAAAAAAAAACCAAAATAAATAAAAATAAATAGCACCTTCCTTTGGGTTTAAAATTCCAACTTCTGAACCTCAAAACCAAAACCAAAACCAAAAAAATAATCTGTTTAATTTTGTGACTCGCTTTTTCAAAAGCTTTGTTTTTAAAAATAAAAATAAAAATGATATAGCTATAGTCAACTCCATGAAAAATAATTCATGGTCACGAATAATATTAATGGATCTATAGCTAAGAATTATGGCGCCAATGTATTTTGCTTCAGTAGTACATATATATGGGCCAAAGTTTGAATTTAAGAAGTAAATAATTAATTAGAAATTTACATTCAAACTACATGTATGTGTATAATTACAAAACACATACGCATACATTTGGTTTTCTGTCTTCTACTTTCAGCTTTTAAAAGTTAGGGGGACAAAGAATCCTTCGAGAGTTTGAAATTTTTCTTCATCTGCAACTTTTATTTATACTTTCTTTTTCCGTTGATTTTTTTTTTTTATTTGATACCCTCTCTTTCCATTGGAGAATATTTGCATTTTATTTTGCTACATCTTTATTTTGCTATAATGAACAACATCGAGGCTCACATCATAATGATTTGGTCTTTAATTATTTATAATAGTTTAGACTGAACTTTATTATTTTTCAGCTATAAAATCAAAATCATGATTTAAAATCTGTTTTTAAAATAATTAAATCGTCATAATATGAGGCTAACTGAATATANCTACCTGAATATATAATTATGATTAATTAATATAATATATATAAGCTCATTTTATCTTTTTATTTTTTTTGGTGTAGGAGTAAAATCAGTGGAGGTGAATAGAAAACAAAGCCGGGTTAAAGTGAGTGGATATGTTGAACCAAACAAGGTGTTGAAGAGGGTAAAAAGTACTGGGAAGAGAGCTGAATTTTGGCCATACATTCCTCAACATCTAGTTTACTACCCTTATGTCTCTGGAGCCTATGACAAAAGGGCACCGGCCGGCTATGTCCGAAATGTCGTCCAAGCTTTTCCGGCCTCCAGTGCACCGGAGGAGAACATAGTCTCCCTCTTCAGCGATGATAATGTCAATGCATGTTCTATTATGTGAGAAAATTAATTATCTAATTTTCCATGCATGATGAACCTCAAGTTTTTCTTCTTCTAGGCAAGAACTACTTCGTTTTAAGTGCATGTCATTGTCCCAAATGGTAGCGTACTTTATAAGTTAAATGAGCATATATGGAACACTAAAGCTGGTTTTCAGTTTTACATATAGAAATTTCCAA
This sequence comes from Ochetophila trinervis, assembly GCA_003254975.1. Classification (NCBI taxonomy): domain Eukaryota; kingdom Viridiplantae; phylum Streptophyta; class Magnoliopsida; order Rosales; family Rhamnaceae; genus Ochetophila; species Ochetophila trinervis. The sequence goes on along the minus strand of QANX01005188.1, from coordinate 391,093 downwards.
AAATTCTATTTCATAAAATCCTTGATTAGAATTTCAATCTAATAATATGAAAGTGATAATATATAGTCACTAACTTGTTTAACAAGTTTTTCAATTCCATCAGATGCGACAATGATATAAGTTATTGGCCTATATACATTAAATTAAATAATTTGTTAACTATATATGTCAATTGGTATCTAAAAGTTACAAAAACAAATTGGTAAAAATACTATATGGTAGGATTGGAGAGCTAGTTTTACTAATATTGGTCTTCATAAAATGAGACACATATTGGTGATTATTATTTTTTTTCTTTTTTAAAGGACACATATTAGTTAGGTTTTACAATTTGGAAGGAGTGGTTAACATTGAATTAATTTGGTAAGAAAATATCCAAAAGGGAGACACGATTTGTAAAGGTAGTTGGAGTGAGGAATATGATTCTTGTTTCCAACCACAAAATGGGAAAAAGGCAAATTTTTAATTTTACTGTTACTTCCAACTTGGTGGCATTGATGCAGCTGTATATATAAGGCATAAATTAACGACGCCCAACTAGGTCGCAATATATATTATTGGGTCAATTGCATTTTAATATTTTTAAATTGTAGAGTTTTGCAATTTATATAGTCTTTCAACTTTTAAACACATCAGTTTAGATTTTCAATTTTGCAATTTATTGCATATTGGTTCAATCATCTATTTTATCAAACAAATTTGTAAAAATATCGTGTAGAGAAACTTGNCATCTATTTTATCAAACAAATTTGTAAAAATATCGTGTGTAGAAACTTGTAGTATGTGAATAAAAAAATTAAGATTTAGTATGTTGATCAATGAAAATAAAACAAATATGTGGACGAAACTGTCATATTTGACTAAATTACCAGCATACAACAAATTTAAAAATTGAAAATCTAAATTATTACTTTTGAGAATTAAGAACTTAAATTGCAATACTCTAAAAGTTGAAGATAATAAATTGCAATTAACACTATATTTTTACATTGGTAGCAAAAAAAAAAATATGATTATGACTTTAATTTCAATAAAGATGAAAATTGATAATTAATTAGTGATAATATTCAAATTAAGCTGGATTGAGATATTTATCCCAACTAATTAAGCTGGCATCATTAACAACCACATAGTTAAATATTCAATTCCATGAAAAATAATCAAGTGAAGTTGGCTCGGATGGTTTGCCACTCATACCTACACTTAGGTAGAAAATTTGATTTTTTTTTTATATTTCTTTCCTATTGAAATTAGTATTATTCTCATTCACCAAGGGATAGACCACTATTTTACAATTTTGTTGTGATTTTATCCAATAGGAAGTTTTGGCTTTTGTTTTTATGATCTTTCAGTTATTTTTAATATCCAATTGATTACGATAATAATTCTTTAAAAATTAATTATGATTGATAATGATATGGGATTAAAGCTTTGTTTGACATTAATTTTGAAAAATCAAAAACAATTTTTAAAGCTCAAAAATAATTTTTTAAAAGTATTTGAATAATTATACAGAAGTGCTTTAGACTTTTAAGTTTTTTTTTAACCAAAATGATCTAATAAAAAATAAATTTTTAAGAATATCTTTTAAAAAAATAAAAAGTTTAAGCTGAAATAAAAGTTATACCAAATATGATTAAATCATTAGCACCATTAGCCAAAAAAATGAAAATGCACAAAATTTCTATATTTGTGCAATATTTCTATCTCATAATGTGCCAAATTTCAATCCTCAAGTTAGGGAAATTATATATATACTTCATGAAGCTAGCAGGTGGACGCAATTTGTGTTGAAACAAATGCAAAAACAACAATGCTCAAACAAAATTCTTGAAGTCGTATTCAAATAATTAGCAATCTTTTTCCCTACCCTAGCTAAAAACGTAATACAAAATTAATACGTAGTTTTCAAAATTTTCAACGACAGATATCCCTAAGTTTTAGGCTTGAAGATTCATATAGAGTGACGTCGTTACAATATTATAATTGTCATGATTTTTGGTATTTTAATTGAAACGCAGATGTGAAGATCTTTTAGTTAATCCTTTTTATTACTTTTTGTTACCACTTTCTTATCTTGAACTGAATTTATTTCTTATGAATGATTTTTATACTGCAAGGATGCGATCTTATCCTAAATCCTTTTGTTACTTTTTATTATAAAGTTTTTGATTATCTCGAACTGAATTTCTTTTATATAGAAAATAAATACATATATATGTAATGAGAAATGTATACTAATTAGGGTGGGCACGGTCTGGTTTGGTTCAATTTTTTATAGAAATTTAGACTACACTGTAGTTTGCGGTTTAGCTTAATGACAAATCAAACCAAACCGTTGGAACCATTCAAACCAAACAAAACCAAACCGTTCAAGAATGGTTTAATGTGGTTTGGTTTAGCGGTTTGAACTACGACATTTAATTTTATAGTCCAAAATGAAAATTGTAAAAATACCAAACATAAGAAGAAAAAATTGAAACAGTTTTGTTCTTTGCAGGGGAAGAATGGTAAGTTGATTAACTGTACAAACAAATACTTTTAACCCAAAAATAAAATTATATAAAGTAAAAGATTCCATAATTGTAATTAAAGTACCACAGAGCTTTCAAATGTTTAAGTGTAACAAAATTTCTTTATCTTTTTTATATTCTTTGTAAGAGTACCAAAACATAGAGAAATAAACTGCAAAACTTCAAAATTATGATACTACATCTTTATAGGGAGCGGTCAATAAACCCAGAAGATCTTTCTATAAAATTATTATAAAAATATTATATATTAAAGTGCGGTTTGGGTTAATTTGGTCTAAAAACCATCCAAACCGCAAACCAAACCGTTAGTAGCAGTTTAGTTATATACTAAACTAACCTAAACCGTTCTGCTCCATAAACCGAACCAAAAACAACAGTTTAATTCGGTTTCACAGTTTGGTTCAGTTTTTGACCACCTCTAATACTAATAATAGTTAATTCTTCTTCATACATGAATGAAAAAAAGAAGTAGGATTCCCTTTTATACAGATAGAGTTGGGATTCTCTTCAACTCAAAGCTTTAATGCTTACCCATACTAGAACCAATACAATTTTTTCAATTTAATTTAAATCTAATTTATTTTTTTCTTCTATTTTTTCAAAATAAATAAATAAAGTATTAATTAAAAATTAAATGCTAATTAATAAATGGTGTATTTTGGCTGAACTTTGCCGCTTGTCGCCGCTACTAATAATAATATGATAATGATAATGGAAGCATCAATATAATTAATTAAATTAACTTTATGCCAAAAGAGTTAGAATGATTAAGGGAAGCACCATATGTGTTTGTTTAGAATAACTCTTTGCCTATTATAAAATAAAGAAAGAAGCTTCTCTTATAAAGAGGAACAGAGTAATATCATCTTCTTTTTCTTTTTTTCTTTTTCCATATGGTTTATTAACTAATAAATAATGAACCCACTAACGCAAACTTTTATAATTTATTTCTAAAAGCATTATCATGTCATTTAAATAAATGTATATATATATACTATTGGAAATCTAATCAACAAAGTAATGTCCCACTTTTTGGGTCACCAATTTAACGGGAGAAAAATATACTAGTTAAAGATCACCGTCTGATCACTCGTGGAGGGGTTATCTTCTTTGACTATAAAACCAAAATATTCCCTCTTTAATTTTGACCATGAGTCAATAAGACTTCTGATCCCTTCCATATTCCGTATTTATTTAAAAATTATAAATGCTTTCATTTATTTTTCTCAAAAAATAAATGCTTTCATATAATTAGTATGTTATATTCTGCATACTTGTGGCTAAAGTTTATAATTTAAAGAAATAAAATTCAATGATTAAAACAAAAAAATAAAATTGACACACTATATTTTATCGTTTTAGATTCCATACTCATAAAAAGCTTGTACTGTTTTTCTTTCTTAGGAAAAAAAATAAAAATAAAAAATTGAAAATGAAAGCATTCGCAATTGGGCACAGAACCCCATGAAATATTTATTTTGGCCACAACTTTTTTTCCCGTTTCCCGAGTGTGCCTTCTATTCTCTATTCTTTTGGCCCCAACAAAAGTGATATATACTTTTTAATTTTTTTTTAATTTTTATGAATAACAATAGGTTATGGCTAACTCTCTGTGATGATTCGAAAGGTGTCCAAAAATAATTTAGTGGGGAAGGAAGAAAGAAAGTTTTGCCTTCTTTTTGTATTTCTATCACTATGGCAAAGCATTAAACTTTGTTACATACAGCTAATATATATGCTCAGAGCTTTTTACAAACATGTATATTTTGGGTTCAAAATGAACCCACAAAAGGACCCAGTTACTTTACCATATTTGCAATCCTTTTCACTTTATTCATCTCTTTGTCAATTTATTATATAGGTGATACTGTCTATTTAATTAATATTTTAAACTAAAAGGGACGGAAATTTCATCAAAATTTGGTCGAATTCAAAATTTTAAAATTTATTCTTAGTAAATTTATCATTGGACTAAGTCATCGACTAGCAAATGTAATAATTATGTTTATCACAAGTTTAAAAAATAAAATAAAATTGAAAATCATTTCAAAATGTTTACAAAAAAAAAAAATAGACTTTTTTGAAACAACCCAAAAATAATCCCCATCCTCCAATTTAACTTAAAAGAAATGGATATTATAAACTCTTGTTGATTGTAGACCATAATTTTTGACAACCATTTTCATCACTAATTACAAATGTAGAAGCTAGATTTTCACATAATGGAACATGAAAAAGGGTTATCATCACTAAAAGTTTGATTTGGGTAAATATGTTGAGCAGAGTATTGGGGAGGATATTTGAAAATAATTCCCTCTTCTTCTTGGAGTTTCTTATCCACTTTTTGTTGTTGATTTCCCTGATCCTTCAAAACCTCAGCATGCTTGCCTAGTCTCTTTTTTATGTATTCAACCAGCTTTTGTGAATCAACCACTCCTCTCACTCTTACAATTGACTTCTCCATATCTGCTTCTACAGATACAACCCCTGAAAATAGCCAAATTTTCCAGGAAAATGTAGGAAAAATAATTACTACCTTGTACTTCCCCAAAAGTAAAAACTGAATTCAATTTCAACAGCACAGAAAGGGAAAAGATAAATAGATTTGTATGTATTCAATGGAATGGAAGGATCTTTCAGTACAGCAGGGAATTTACATATTGAAAAGGGCAAAAAAGTAAACAGAAAAATAAAAAATAAAAACAAAATAATTTACCTGCCATTCTCTCCAAGTCTTTCTTAATATCATTTGCACAGCCTTCGCAATGAATGTACATCTTGAGCACCGCCATCTTCACTTGGGCCTGAATTCACAATAAATTTACTCCTCAATTGTTATTTTTCTTTTTACATACATGCATACATACATACACATCTATGATATAATGCACATCAACACCTATAGTATGGTAGGCATCTGGCAGCATACAAACTCTAATAGATGCCAATGCTAATGTATGCAGCCTGATCTCATCATAGTATGGGCATCGATACCCATATTAAAAAAGTTATATACATATATAACATATATATATATATATATACACACACAATGATGCTCAGGTGATAATATCTTCAATTTAAAAAATTAAAAATAAATAAGCTTGATTATATAAAGTCGTTGAATTACATGTATTTGATTTGACATTGAATCTAACAGTTCTAAATAATCAAACTCATTTATTGTCAATCAGACTTTATATATATATATATATATATATATATATATATATGAATCATACCTCTTTCTTTTCCTCGTTCTTTTCTTTCTTCTCATCAGGCTTTGGTATTGGAGATATAAGTTCAGCATTTCTACTGTACTTGTGCCTAATTCTCTCCAAAACCTTCAATGGGTCAGCATTTTTACCCTTTACAATTACTTTATGACTGGCGCTATCAACCACAACATCTTCAACACCTAAGCAATCAAATTATATACATATGCACAAAAATTTTAATTTAATGTCAATTTCCAATGCTAAAATATAAAAATTTGTGTATGTTTCTGTAACAAAATGATATAAGAATGTTTACCATCAAAACTTCTCAAGCATTTGGAAACCTTTTTTTGGCATCCTTCGCAGTGCATAAATACTTTCAACACAATTTCTTTACCAGATTTCTTATTTGCATTTTCCTCTTCATTTCTTGGATTTTGCTCTGCATTATTGTTATTTTTCTTCTGGCCCTGAACAAATAATAATTAGTTAATTATTATTATTTAACATTAGGAAAATTATCGTTAATTTTTCTAGCTAGTAACAGCTGCTAAGATGAATAAAAAAGAAAGAAATTCTTCATACCTTTCCCATGATATTCTCTTATGGGGTTGGCAAAACTGGTGAGAAAGCAAAAAGGAGTATTTTTATGAGTGAGACATAAATAAAGATAGAAGAATATTTATAGTGTGAATGAAAGAATTAAATGTGCAACAATGAACCTAGCTAGAAAATAAGTGTAAAAAAAACTAGTTTACAATGCACAATAACTTTTGTTACATATTGCATGACCATTTAGTTTCCCTCTTACCAAACAGAGATATTTTCCAGAAAAGCACTAATGTATAACCTATTTTTATGTATATTCCAAATTGGTCTAATAATTAAAACTTTCAACTGTAAATGAGTTTGTAACTCTTAACCAGTTCTGGAAACATCATTATTGAAAGCTTCCAAAAAAAGAGAGTTCCTCACCAATTTTTTATAATTAGAGACTTCAATGTTAATTTGATATGGTTGATTTTGTTCACTATGCATATAATTAAGAGAATTTATGGTATTTCTTCTATGGATATATATTGCAAGCCTTTCAATGAGTTAAATAAGTTTCTCAGGAAACTTTTAGGAGAAATTCTGGTGAAACCATAACATGGTTGTTTGATGCAGAAGATTACTTTTTTTTTTTTTTTTTAAATATACATATTTTTTAATTGCACATTATGATCACTTTCTCTTCTTGTTTGATTTTTATTTGTAGGATTCCAGTTGTGATAACTTAGTCACTTGTGGTCTCAGTTAAATGATTCGATTATAAAGACCATATGTTTCTTTCTGTCACTAATTAAAATTACAACTTTTGGAGTCCTCCAAAAAATAAAAAGTAGAAATAAAAACACACACACACAAACAGTTCTTGATGCATTTTTTTCTTTTATTGTTTAACATATTGGTGCATTAACTAATTTGATCCATAAAAATTTAATCTATTAAATAAATTGAATATTGGTCCGTTATACCACTATTCAAATATAATTGTTGGAGTTAGACCTTTGGCTAACACTAATATGAGATTGCCTTTTGTTGATAATAAATCTTCAGTATTTACGGAATACTAAATTTTTTGCACCGGAATCATATGTGTGAGACCCACATAATTGTGTTTTGAGAATTTAATTCTGAAACAATAAATATAATTTTTTTTCTGTACTGGAACAGAGTTTGAATATGTCATCTCAAATGTTAAAAAAATAAAAATAAATAAATAAATTAATATGAGTTCGAACATTAAATAAGATCTCATATTGATCTTTGACGTCAACGAACAACCCTAGAAAATTATGTAAATCAAATAAAAGTATTAGAAAAGGTAAGAAAGTGCGAAGAATGTCTTCAATTGGATACGAATTGTTATTTTGGGCTTAATCAATTAGGCTCATTTTCCATGTTTATGGCCTAATAAGATTGAATATAACGCCCAATATCGGCCCAAACCCATTAAACTGGTTTTAATTTTTAAGTGAATATTTTGAGTTTTTATTCACAGCCCACTATTTTTCTGACCACACTAGTTTTAGTTTGTAATAAATTTCTAAAAAATACTGATAGATTTACTATTCGGAATTGGATAAGATACACTTTCATTATTTAAAAAAAAAAAAAAATTTCCTATAGAGAACGAATTCAGTAAAAGTGTCAAAGTTAATTTTGCCCAATTGAAAGCTAAATTTGTTACTTATTTATTTATTTATTGTGTGGAAAAGTATCCAAAACGACAAAACAAAACAAAAAAAGGTTTGGGATGGAAAATGGAAACAGTCCTCCCAATTCACAGCTGATCAAATATCACGAGAATATGGTTTGTACCATTCATGCCTGCAAAAATATTGTCATGTCATTGAGAATGGTCAATCACAGCTTTCAAACCTACTCTCTTTATTTTTCCTTCCAAGTAAATAGATGAGTCAGTAAAAAAAAAATTTGAATTATATATATAGATTGTTTGATCGGATAAATTTACTATAAGAAATTAGACACATCAATTTCTAACCTTGGAATTTTTTTATTCACCAAAAAAACTTGATCTCCTCAACAAGTAATGTTCCTTAGAAGAAAACGAAAACACAAGGAGGAAACAAAAAGTAGAGGAAGAAAACCGTGATAGCACTTTGAGGAGCAAAAAAAATATACTGTTAGGAGATGACAACTACTGATTTTGAGTTTTTAAAGTTTGAGGTCTCTCACCTTTCTAATTTTCTTTTTCTTCTACTTTCCTTGCTTTACCACTAACTACTAATTCTTTCTTTCGTATTATGTTTTGCTATTTTAAAGACATGCATTCTTAAAGTGAACATGAACTGTCAAGGATGCGTAAGAAAAGTCAGAAAACTTCTCAGGAAAATTGAAGGTGCTAAATTTGATCCAAAGTACCTTGTTTTTTTTGCACCCTTTTTTAGATAAGAGTTTTGTAGTTAGATGTTAGCATGAGAGTTCTAACCTTTTAGCAATTTTTGTTTGTTTCATGAGAAAAGCATTGTTGTCATTGTGGGTTTCCAAGCTTTTCACACACAAACATATATGTAGTATGTATGAATGCGTGTGTATGTATGTACGTACATATGTATGTGTTACTGTTGAAAAAAAATTGGCTTTGGATTCAGGTGTCTATAATGTAAACATAGATGAAGAAGAACATCAGGTCACGGTCACAGGAAGTGTGGATTCTACCACTTTGATAAAGAAGTTGGCCAAATCTGGAAAACATGCAGAGCTTTGGTCTCCAAGTTCCAACCAACTAGAAGCCATAATAAACACAGATCAGAAGAATAAGCAAACTTTTGCTCTACTTACTGACCTCAATGCCTCCAGAAACCAGCATTTTCTCCCCACCATTTATAGTACTGAAGGAAACCATGGATGGGAGCGATCAATGACAGGTGAACTATTCCAGCAGAATTTCATGAATACAGCAACAAATGAGGAAAATAAGCATCTGACTGGGAATGGAATCACAATTTTTAATGGTGATAAATTTGAAGAAAATATCATGAACAAGACAGACTTTGCAGGCGATGACACTTGTTTTACTGGTTTAAGAAGACATGAATTTGGTGATTTTCAAGATTATTCTGCAGGGCCTCAGTTGCACGATTATAATTGTTTACCACCAATGATGATGATGAACAACATGCATGGCTATCCTTTCAATGAAAATGGAAACAGATTTATGGAAGAGGATAGCTCCTCATATTACAACATGATGATGAATGGGATTGGGAACAAAGTTTATATGAATCAACCCCAAATGAATTATACGTCTCCAATGATTCCTTCTAACATTAACCCTCTTTTCAAGTTTGGATTTACACCACCTCCTGGTTGTTATTAACAGATTATCTTGCAGTCCCATAAAAGAAAGGACCCTCCATTACTGAGGCTGGACTCCTAATAGTAATGGTAGCAAGGAATAAAGATGATGGTTTTTTAGTTCTTTCCCTTTTGTTCATGTAAAATTGAGATTTAGAAAATAACGATCTTATAAGTTTATCAAAGTTCACCATATAAATTTCAATAAAGGTCAACATATAGAAAGCAACAATAAGAAAAATAAGGAGTCTTTAGGAGGAAAGAAAATATTAAAATAACACATATTTCCCATTCTATGTATTTTAATTCGCAAGCAATAAGATAAACAATCTTATGCATCCAAGCATTAATAAATCAGCACATCCTCACTGGACCAACTAATTTGATAGTTCCTGTTGTAAAATGACTAATGGAGCACATTTTCGAAACAAAAAGATGAGTGTACTGTAGACCTAGGAAGTCTCCTCAGCCATAATTTTCCAAGTATTAATAGAACCACATGCTAGATATCTGAACCATGTAATTTGGAGATATGAACATGATTAATTCAGGCAACTATGTCAACTTTGAGACGAATAAATGAGAAGGGAAAAAAATAAAAATAAATAACAACTTAGCGCTTTCGTGCTTTTCTGCGTCTAGACTCTGTTTTCTGCCATTTCTTTCTTGGAACTAGTTTGGTCTTTGGTTTAAGCTTCAACTCAGGTGAGAACTTATAATTTGGATCTCTCATCCGTGCTTGAATATCTTTGAAAAACTGGATGTTTAGTTTCTTAGGTCCTCCTTGTCTAAGCTCTGCATATTCAGGTCCTGAGACAATGTTTTCAAATGCTCCGATTAGAATGTCCAAATCACTCATTACCTCCCACACATTTGTGTAACGCCCATCTGGTCCTTTCTTCAATTTTTTCAAGGCATTTTCAACAGCAATTTTTCTAGCTTGCTTTCCTGGTGACAACTCCTCCGGTTCCTGCTCAGCTTTCAACATTTCTGAAATTGTTCTGTATTTTGATGTTTCTTCAAACTCAAACAATTTATCTATGTGCTTGTCACTACTTTCATTTGGATATGCTTCTGTGGGAATATCGTCATCATCATCGCCTTCACTACCAGTCCACAGAGTCTTCTCCTCGTCGCTTTCCGACCACACACTTCTTAACTCGTCACTGTCATCAGCATCAATTAAGTCGGAGTGCTCCCTTGCCTTTTGTCTAACTTTCCGGATCTCCTCTTCGAGATTATTTTTTCCATCTTTTCTATCATCACTTTCATCTTCACTCCCTGTCCACAAAGAAGTCTCTTCATCCATCTCTTTCTTCCATGCTTTCCTAAATTCCTCATCACCAGGTTTTCCATTACCAAAGAGATCATAATGTTTGCGTCTATCTTGAGCATAAGATCGTATTACTGCAAAATACTTAATAGTTACGTTACAAGATGAAAGAGAATGGAATTTACTAAAATTAAATCCTTGCTGCATCAGAAGATAAAATAACAGAGTAATACAAAATTCCCACTCATTGCAGCTTAGGAATCCAATTTCCTCTTAAGATAACTCTAATTGCAGGCCAACCACAATAGACATTTAGATTGATAATATTAAAAGTTCTTAGACAAGAACTGAAATCTAGAAATTGCTTTTTTGGCAATATGCTGAAAAACTGTTTTGGTTATAAACGGAAAATTGTTCAAAGAACAATTAACATAAAATAATTTTTAAGTTAACGGCCAGCTCTCCCTAAGTTTTCATTTCCTATTCTTGTTTCCTTGTCATCTTGGTGATGGAATGAACTGTCAGGCTATGGATCATCATCAGCTTAAGAGACAAAGAAGTATGTGACACCAGTATCCTATGCACATTTAAAACCCTAGTGACATTCGATCAGAAAACCCAGTGGTTTTTTCCTATTTACAATATCAATCAGCCAAAAATATAGTTAAAAGAAAATGGAAGTCTTATACAAGGACATTTTACAAATAGATAGAGTTAACAACATACAGTCAGCATGATCTGTTGATTGTCTTCTACATACTCCACGGATATAGGAAACAAAACCAAAAAAATTTAAAAAACAAATCAAAACTAAATTTTACCATCTAAACACATCATATACAGCCATGCCCACACAAGGAATATGAAATTCAAGCAATGGAAGCAAACCTTGAAAACCCAAGCAGGACCCGCAACTAATTTGACTCTTTGAAACCCTTAAAGATGAATGAGGCAGGGTTTCTAATCTGAAAGTGATAACAGAAAAATGGGTAGTTCAGATTTTGATAACAAATTTTTGCAAAAACAATTGTCGTATAACATTCTGAACAAACCTAGCGAGAAGACTATGACCTTGGAGAAGTTGAAGGCTGCAAAAGGGGTTTCGACATTCTGCCAATACATTGGAGGAAAGGTCGGGAACATAGCTTCCTAGCCATGATTATTTATAGCTTCAATCTGCAGCTGTTTCAAGGGGTGTGTGTGTATATATATTGGGTTACACTGTTTGGAGCTCCAACTTAAATATAATAGTAATGTTACAAACATCACATGAAAGCCAAACTTTGAATAGCAAGTGATGTGTTTATGTGCTATTTACTTGCATAGTGTCCCATTTATATTCATGGGGGCCTCACTACTTTTTTAAAAACTAACATGTTGACAACCAATGAACTGAACTATAGCATATCCAGAAAAATCTCAACCACAAAATGAACATAAGACTTCAACCCAACATATGAACTGGATTCAATGTGTCCAAGGTCTTGGCTCCATGATCTGGAATACCTAAACAGTTTGAAATCCAATCTATAAAGTACTCAAAAATTGATTCAAGTTTTTAAGCTACAATGCTTTCTTCATCTGCTATAAAGGCCATTCAGGCCTTTAAGGAGAATTGTTCTAATGCTTAAACTTATTGTTAATTAGTAGAAGTTAGAACACAAAAATCTCAAGAGGGGCAAAAAAGAAGAAGTTCAATTTAAATACACATGTCAAAACGATGAGAAGAGGTGAATAAGTAAATGCATTAGCTACGAGTCACCAACATGGGTATCCCAACAGCATTCAAGGAACATAAATTTAACTGTTCAATGGACTATTTTCAAAGATTTGAATCCTTGTGTCACCTTAAATTCAATATATCACTTCTGACCGAAGGAAGTCTCTCAAGTTCTTTTCTTATAACGACATATAAATCCTCAAGCATTGAACTTTCTAATTCACTCATAAGTGCTTCACATGAGCTAAACGAAACTGTAATAGAAGTAGAAACTATTACTCTAAATCGAAATGAAGATGAGCACTGCCATGAAGAAGAACTATGTTAGCAGATAACAGAATAATATTGCAGTTATACCATCATTAACAAGTATCACCTAAGTAATTCAAAGTACTACATAGATAGATATAATTATGCTGCACACACTTAAGCACATGTTAGAGATTACTTAGAGATACAATTCGATAAACATACAACTTAATTTGAACTAACAAGAAATGCAGTATGCTAACTATATTACTATATTAGAACATTTAGCAATTCAGCAGGCCTGCATTGATACCACCACCATGTATATATAAGAGAAAGATAAATAGATTAAAGTGTGCTTGAAAGAAGTCATATTTCCTATAATATCCTTAATGTGTACACTGCCACTAAAATTATTCCATATAAACACAGTAAACACGTATAGGCATTTAACTTTTAAATAAAATAAAATAAAAATAAAAAAAAATAAAAAAAAAAACTGCAAAATTATATATATATACACAACCCAAAAGAGTTGAAAAACGATATTAAGAGTTCAACCCGTCACAGGAAAAAGAATATATATATATATATGTATATATGTATGTATATATAGCCGAAGATATAACAAAGAAAAGAAAACGAAAGTATACCTTGGCACACATAAGCCAGGGAGTGAATTGAGAAAAAGTTATGATGATTTTGATGCTAAAGATTTGATTTTGAGAGAGACATCCACTTCCACTTATCAATTGAGTTGCAGAGACAAGAAGGTGCACTGGAGAGAGGGTTCAAAAGAACGACCAGGGAACGGCCACAGCTTAAATTTCTATTTACTGCTGGACTACCCAGTACTCCTATTCCTTCCAACAGCTTAGCGCCACGTGGCTTAACTTTACACTATTGGATGAGAAATTGTTTGGTAGATCGGGTCAACCGCAGAGAAAAGCCCTGGCCAATAATGAGACGCCAATTCATTAAGAACAATTCTTTTTATCTTTTTAAGGTTTTTTTTTCTGAATTAATATCTGTCAACTTTATATTAAAACTTTTTTTTTTTTCCTATAATGTCTTTTTGGTGTTTGTTTGTTTATTGTTAACTTATTTTTCTTAATTCCCTTTGGGTAATTTCTTGTTAACAAAATTAAATTCCATTTGTGTATTGTCACAAGGTTTGTTCTTGTTTCGGCAAAAATACCCATTAAGTTTAGTTTTTTTTTTTTGGTCAAAAAATATTGAAGTTTGATTTAGTACCAACTCTTGAAGTTTGATTTAATTATTATGTGTCTGAAATTTCTTTAGGCACATTTGTGAATGGCATTTTTACTTCTACTTTATGGACGATTACAAATTTTCAATTTATTTATTTTTTCTCAATTAAAAATCGAGACTAATGCTATTATCTATGCTAAATACTTGATGAGTAGGTGAAACTGAATTGAGAGCAAGCACAACGCAATCCACGAAATTTACTTCATCAATTCTCTAACCAAAAAGCATAATTAGAAAAAAAAAGTCAATAGTTGAATCTAAAAACAACATTCTCAGACAAAATGACATCTACTTGGAAGGTTTTATACAACATTATAGTTGGCTATCCTGTAATGTGTTAGACATATTACATTATGATACACTATCTATGTTGCCGGGGCTTCAGAACTTTGGCCATCCAACATCTCAACCACAGGAGCATACTGCAGAATTTTAAACAACATCGTGAGAGAGAGAGAGATTTGGTGTAGTTCAATTTTCAATACTTAATACTGACCTCATCATCTTCTAAGTACATACCACCAACTTCACAGTTCTGCTGGAATTCCCACCCAAGATTGTTCTCAAGCAGTTCCTTCAGCTTCCTTGTCTACGAGAATTGAAAACTTTGAATTTAGGAGCTATAGGGCTACCATAATAAAATTATTCAATCCTATGGAAAGGTGACCAATGATCATGCAAATTCAAGGTGCACACACACACACATGCTCCATTCAGGTTCAGCATTCAACTAAGACCAATATATCAGTCATTTGCAATTTGTTTGCAGTGCCACAGATAATCATGAGTGAAATAGTTGTGGCTCTCCAACATAACTTTTAGCAGATGAGAATGAAATTAAACACATAGGCCGCAAAGGGCTAGGGTGGCGTTCAGATAGGTGAAAATTCTGTAAAGAACCTTCAGGGTTTAGAGAATATCTCAAGACCAATTTGTTGACATCCTCACTGTCAGTTTCGAAGTCATGCAAAAATTAAAAGAACTAATTATGACACATTGCTACTATTTAATAAGTTTAACACAGAACAATCTTCCCGACATGCACATTATGATATCTTGGTGGCCACTTGAAGAAAGGATGCCCTTTCAAAAGGAAACAGAAACTTAGTCCTTTTTCTCCTAAAAGAGAATTTTCATGAAAAGGTTCCATAGAACATACCCATGTCAAAAGATCACCATCAACAACTGAGGCATCTTGCACCAGCCAAAGAAAGTCCTGAAACCCAATACAATTACTAATCAAATAGAAATGACAACAAGATTACTTTACATGACTGAAAGGATCAATTAAATATTCGTCTTTATTCATAAAAATAGTTGATAAATTGAATGAGAAACAGTGAAAAGAAAGATATCGGATCACTAAATAATTGGGATACCATACACACACAAGCACACACAATTAGGCTATTGTAAAGTATACTGACAGTTTTAAAAAGCAGACCGTCACTCATAATCTACTGTCAATGACAAAGCGTCACTAATACCTACTATGAGTAATGGTCTGCATTTTAAAAATTGTTAGATATACTTTATAATACCCTGATATTATATATATATATATATAGATACACATTTTTGCAGATGATTTGGAATTAATTACACATATTACCCTTGAGTTGGGTGGTGAAATACTGAATAATGGATGGAAGCCTGTTCACCACTGTAAGCAAAAACACACTGTAATAATAATATTATAAACTCACGCTTGTACCTTGAAAAGGTGATGTAGAAAGCTATCAGCAGAAAACCAGGAATCGTCTAACAATGCCGATTCTCCAGCATTTGTATCTGCTGGATCATTGCGAAGTCCGTATTTAAGTTGATAGTAGATTACTTTGATAGCCTGCAAGAATTCTTTCAGATGTTAGATACTGGTTTTCAAAAACTAAGAATAAAAAGCCAAAAGGTAATGTCTCAAGTCTTAATTAATTTAGAAAAAAGTAACATGTATGGCAGAACAGAAAAAGAATAATACTATGTTCAGTTTAAGAAATGGGTAGGCATACAAAAGTCACATCACGCAACGGCTACTACTGTGGGTAGGCTTCAATACCTTTCAATTTTTTATACTACCATGGGTAGGCTTCAATACATTTCAAAATTTTATTCTTCCCACTATTCGGTTCACATTGAACCCATACCTTTTCTTCTATTCCTCTATATATGCCATTGCTCTTACCAAAAATTAGGGTGATGGGAGTACAATATATCAGCCTCTATATATATTTATGAAACATGGAATGAATCCTCAAAGAAACATAATAGCTCTGGCATTTTCTTCGTTAATTGCATTCCATGAATAGCCATATTGTTGAGTTTTTAATAATTTAAGAACAGACATTAGTAACAATGTCACAGTTATAAGCTTTACCTTTGTGAATAGCTGACTCCTTGTCTGGAAAGGCTGCATTAGATGCAAAGCATTTTCAGTAAATTACAACAGAAAATAAATCCTAGTTCGGAAATCACATAAGTAACCATATCTGTCTTTAAGTCAACTGATGTTTTACTGTATTAGTTTGTATGCAAGCAGTATATCACCAAAAATCATCACTTAAAACAGGCAAAAGCTGCTTTGTTAAATTTTAAGATAAGACAGAAGAAGTTAAGAAATAAGGAAAAAAAAAGGACTACATTTTCAACATAAGCCAACAAGAATTTGATTCAAAGATTAATATCAGAAATGAAGCCACGTCCAAAAGACACACTGCCTACTTAAACTGCATTCTATGTTTTACATTTTTTTTTTTCTTTTTCTTTTTCCGAAAGATATAATGTCTTACTCTATTTGTATATCATTAACAATACAACATTAGTCATGCAAACACCGCAACAAAGAAGCCCAAGGTATCTAGCTAGGTCAAGTTCTGAAGCAAATTGGAGATCACAGCAACAGCTTAGAGATCTGACAATTACAATTTCATAAATGAAGTGAAAACTGGCAGCTAAATCAATACTTACTGCTTTAGTACACGCAAATAGAAGGCTGACCAAAGACTTCCACTGTAGAAATGCTTCTAGTGATTGCCCCATCTACATACACATTAGATATCATAAAAATATGACAACATTAACGATACAACATGTTGTACAATACAAATAGGTACATACCAAAAACGCTACA
Source organism: Ochetophila trinervis (assembly GCA_003254975.1). NCBI lineage: Eukaryota > Viridiplantae > Streptophyta > Magnoliopsida > Rosales > Rhamnaceae > Ochetophila > Ochetophila trinervis. Next base: position 373,836 of record QANX01005188.1, on the reverse strand, counting down.
AATGCAAATTGCATCTCCCCAAGAAGCAAGTCTTCAGAACCTCCATAATCCTTGTTCAGTATGCTTTCTAACAATTGTGTCTAAAGAGATCAGTTCAAATATATAACCAAATTAGGAAACATGGATCAAAAACATTAAGTAACCTGTTTCTAAAAATTTTATATTACTTACTTTGTCAAGGTTCAGGGATGTGAGATCTTGGCCCTCGATTCCTCTTTGCTTGATAACACGGGGAATAGATGTGTAATAGCATCCTCTTCTTTGAGAGTTGTCAACGGTCATTGAGAACTTACTATCCGTCAATTGCTCATCTAGAGCTTTCTCCATTGTTGTTTTAGAAGTACTTTTAACCATTGATTCACATGCAACAGTGATTTCTCCTCCAATGGGTTCTGTCCACAAAATAAATCGAAATTAACAACATTGTAGAAACTTTGGTTTGCTGTGTCAATGAAATTGACAATACATAAAACCCTTGAAATTGTTAACCATACATACCAATCCGTTCTATAACAATCTTTGTAATGTAATTAGACAATCGCTTCCAATCTCCATACTGGCTTAAATTATAAGGACCAAGATGTCTGTCAAATTCCAAATTTCTGACTGCTTCACTGTATCTCTCTTCCTTGATGGGGAAATGCAACAGAAAGGAAGAACCAAAGAAAGAAGCAAAAGATGTCATTATTTATTTTATTCACAACACTATATCAAAGTGTTATAAATTGCATAAACTAACATAAAGAAAACAACTAATAAGCACAATCAAAGTAAAAAAGAACCTCATCTTCTGATACTTTAACTATCCGTTCCTCTTGTCGATCCCACTTGCGAACAATTACCTGTTGCAACAATTAGTCACTCACAATTTCCATATTATAGATAAACCAATTTATTCCTAAATGATCATAGGAACCAAAATGACATCAGGTAAACAATGCAAGAGTCTAAAAGAATTGCATACTTCAGAAGGGCCAGAATCAACAAAAAACCCAATAATCGGTGAGAACTCCTTGCCATCTCTGCATGTGGAAAATGCATTGGTTCATAACACACTATAAGATGACATAGATTTATCATGGAAATTAAAAATTTACATATATCTCTCTCACACATAAATATTGAACAACAGAAAAAAATAAAAATAAAAAATAAAAAAATAATAACCTGCTTGATGAACTATAATACACAAAATGTATGCCAGGAGGGATCATCTTTATGCCTTTGAAAGCAGGTCCTACTGAAGACATCTGAAAAAATAAATTATATTAATAATAATAAAAGTCCTCTGTGAAATGGACCAGATTTAATTCGATATCTAGTAAAAGCAAATAAACTTCGAGCCTCCTTTAATTTCCTAACCAAACCAAGCGTTACAAGTTCCCAACTTCCATAACTTCCCATTTTCCCTCATTTTCCATTCGACCAAACAAGAGCCAGAGTTGGCATCTTTACCTGAGTATCAATCCCAACGAGAGTGTATTGAGGAACGTCGAGAAGAAGAAGCGTCGAGCCCTGCTTCACAAGCCCTAGCGCCGTTTCAGGATCCATAACTAGGTTTCTTAAAATTTTTTACTTTTTTTCAAATTACAAATCTTTTTAATGAATTTTTCAGTTTTTCATATGATTTTTTAGCTCTGGTTTTTTCTGGTAGGAGTGTGGAACTGTTAGAGAAGAGAACTCTTGCCAATTGCCATAGAAGAACAGTCAGGAAGCCTCGGTGGCGCGCTGTCATGTAATGTCTCTACGTGGGCTGGACCGGTCCGGGCCGGGTCGGATTCATCACTTTTTATAATTGCCCTTTATAACTGAATACACCCCAGTATATTAATATTAATTTTTTTATTTTTTTATTTTTATTTGTGACAATCAATAACCAAAACCACATTTGGTCGAAGAATTGACATTTGACTTAACAAGAGAAAATCGCCCTTCCCTAGTGAGACATCTTTATCGATGATAATTTATTATTCTATCTTAAAGTTTAAACCTCACAGTTTTTCTGTGATACTAATGTTAAAGAAAAATAGAACCAAACACCAAGAATTAACGAGGTTCACCAAATAAATCTGGCTACGTCCTCGGTGCTCTGCTTCCAGAGCCTGTGCTAAATTTTTATTATGAAGAGTTAAATGTTACAACACTCGTCTACAAACTGTAAACCTTACACATACACTCAAATGAATATACACACACAGTAAAACCTGAAATCACGAAGATTTCTAAACACACAGACATATGAACAGAGTGGAAGAAGAAAGAAAAACTGAAGAACACTCAGATGAACACGAAGAACCCTAACAGACGCCTCTCTACCTATCTGCCTCTCTGCCTAACACATTAACTCACTAAGCACACTCTATCGGCTACAGTAATAAACATAACTATATATACGAAGCTGAGAAAACCCTAGAGATAAGCCGCGCAACCAGAAACGACACCGTTTGCTGAACCGGTGTAAGTTGACCCGAACCAATAACCCGAGAACTCAAAACGGCACCTGGTAAGAATAAAACGTAGCTTGCAAAAAACCTTTAACACAATAATAATATTAACAGAATTAAGGATTAAAACAACAACTAATTTGTGAATACATTATATAAACCATGGTTTAAGATGAAAGCATCGTTTATAATTGATTGTCAACTATTGCAAATGATAATTTCGTCCTAATACGGTGTCTTTATGTGTACCCGCAAGCGGTTATTTAAAATAACATAGTCAACTTGCTTTATTTAATTTTTTTTAAGACATTCTAAATTCTCAAAGTACATATAAATTATGTTTTATTGTAAGTGTACACCTCTATTTCAAAAGCTTTAAGCTAAATATTGGGTTAATTAAACTCTTCAAATTTGAATAATCAAAACACAATCTTTATTCATTGATTGTTTTATCAACGCTAATCACAATGTTGGCTTTACTAACAAAATTTAGTAATTGCAATATTCATGGGTACGTAGTTCGTTTTCAAAAATTTACCATCCAACTTAATATTTTAATTATACAATCTTAGCTAGCATATGATCTCGACAAATTTCCAAGAATCTCACCCTTTATATGATCCATGAAGTAGTCCTAAAAAAATAATAGTAATTTTTTTCTAGTATTTCACTAAATATAAGGAGTTGACTACTAGATTTCAGAATACACAATAATGATGATGATGATGATGATAAAAGATCGAATTAGTTTGGTTTTTTCAAGAGCATGTGACAAGGAAAAGGACACATACTTAACGGTAAACAAAGAAGAAAAAACTCATATATATCCTCTCTATATATATATGACTGAAAAACTGTATCGAGACTGTCGAATAAGACCCACCTAAAACACCCAAAAGGCCAAAACAACCAGTCCAAGTCAATGTTCCTACTTTTCTCTCCCAACCCCTCAAGCACACAAGTATATCTAAACCCATTATGTAATCTGCACTTCCCCTGAAAATTTCTGTACTCTTTTCTATATATATTTGTGTTTTGCTCTTCACTTTCTTTTGGAGTCTTTTTGAGGTTCATCAACTATATTTTCATATATTATCAAAATAATGAGAAAACCTTACTGTGAGAACGAGGGCACAACCAAAGGAGCTTGGTCTAAGCAAGAAGATCAAAAGCTCATTGATTATGTTACAACTCATGGTGAAGGTTGTTGGCGTTCCCTCCCAAAGGCTGCAGGTTTGTATATTATATAAATATAAATATATATATATATATTGGGTTTTCTAAGTTTTTAACTTGTTAATTATAAATTATCAGAGATGACTACGTCGTTAAAATAGATTATCAACGATGATCAATAAATTAAAAACTTACCATAGAAATATATATATATATATACATATATTTATATTGGATCATAAAATCCACATTTTTTTTGTCTCTTCTAACACCAATTAGTTTAATTTTTTCTTTTTGTGTCCATGATCTAAAAAAAATAGTATTTGTCTTGTGAAATTGAAACTTCAAGCCTTTAAACCCAATTGAGTAAACTTTTTTTTTTTTTTTTTCTAAAAAGGGAGGGAAAAAGTACCTATTTTTTGTACTATGATAAAATTCATCGGTTCTCTCCCAAGGGAGATCAGGTGGTTAAAGTGATTAAACTTTGCTTTAAAACCCTTTTTCTAAAATTTGTCTATTTTGTCCCAAAGGCAAATATATTTATACATATATTTGTCTCTGTTTCATGTTAAGTAGTTTTTGTATATTTATCTTCTTTGTGTTAATTCTGTTCATGTGGATTAATAGGTTTGCACCGCTGTGGCAAAAGTTGTAGGCTAAGATGGATTAACTATCTAAGACCAGACATCAAACGTGGTAACTTTGGCCAAGACGAAGAGGACCTTATCATCAAGCTTCATGCCCTCCTAGGCAATAGGTACACATACATAAATATATCTAGACTCTTTGGTTTATATGACACATACATATATGTATAACCACGTATATACATACTTTTGATTTTGCTGGAAACATTCAATAATATTTATCATACTGATGATGTAAATGTTAGGTTTGACATTTCCTATTAAATTTTTAGTTATATTTTATCATATATTGAGGGGATACAATTCTAAATATCCATGTAAGCTTTTATCAGCATATATATAGTTGAGTCTAAAGTGGATTAATATTCTAAATATGATAGATTTGTCAAGCTTTTTATACTGGAAGGACTCCTATATATAGATATAAGTATATGCATATATAGGATTTTGTATATAAATTATTAATTGAGTTAACACCTTTAATATTGAATGGTAGGTGGTCGTTGATTGCTGGAAGGTTGCCGGGCAGGACAGACAATGAAGTGAAGAACTATTGGAATTCTCACATCCGTAAAAAGCTAATCACTATGGGAATTGATCCAAATAACCATCGCCTAAACAAAAATTATAGTTTTCCTCATCCTTCTAAGATGGAGCTTGCTTCTCCTGCAAGCAAAACATCGAAAACCTTCACCGAAAGTAATAGAGCTTCAGATGATGCAGCGAGTTGCCTTGAAGAAGAAGAAACATCCGGTAATCTGAATCTAGATTTGACCATTGCCTTTCCTTCTCCTTCGGATAATAAGATGGAAACAACAAACACATTTTCTACTCTTGTTCTTTTCAATTAATTATATTAAATCACAATCTAATATAAGCTCTCGAAGGGTTCTATACTTTATCACCCTTGCAGTTATATTACTTATCAAACTCAAGAATTACTGGTCTGCTACCACCTGCTAATCTATTCTTAGAGAGTAACAAATTATAACCAAGAGTTTGGATCGATCCACTTCTTTCGCATGAAGAGAAAATAAATATTAAAGGTCACCGAGTTGATGAAATTTTGAATATTGTGCATGTTTGAGAAATAGCCCAAAACTGATGTATACATCATATGTATTTTTTGTTGCTTAAATACATATGATTTTTCTTGTAATTTTTTTTTGGTGAATATATATGTTTTTTCTTGTATGAAGACACATATTAAAACAAGTTTNATGATTTTTCTTGTAATTTTTTTTTGGTGAATATATATGTTTTTTCTTGTACGAAGACACATATTAAAACAAGTTTTATAAATATTAATTTTAACTTAGGACCTTGATTTTATGATTTCTTTTTCGTGTAAATATATATTATTATATTAGTTTCAATAGTAACCCCGTAAGAAATGTGACTTAAATATTTAGTTTTAAAGTGAGTAGAAAACCTTTCTCACTTGTAATGAATTGGTACAAATTAAGTTTTTTTTTTTTTTTCTGGTAAAATGTTCCTGATCACCAAATAATTTTCAGAGTATCAAGCAACTTTCTCCTTCTATGTTTTTCTGGAGAATGAAAGAACAATAGAGACTATATATTATGGGATTTTCTACCGTATAAACATGTAAAATGGTTGTACTGGTATAATTATTATTCATAAATAAATAATATTGTCTATAAATTAAATAATATTATTCATAAATTAAGTAATATTGTCTATAAATAAAATAATAAATTTTTTAACAAAATAATATTAATATGTTATTCTATTTATGGACAGTATAGTATAATGATTGTAACAGTATAACCATTTTAATGATTATATGTATATGGACCCATATATTACGCATAGAAGTCGTACGTGTAAACTATTTTGGTACGTCGGTATTGTACTGTTTTTTTTTTTGGTAATGTCGGTATTGTACTGTTATTTCTTGGATTTTTCGATAGCTGATATGCCTAAAGAGATGACCACACGGTCTGTATTTGAATTTCTTGCAGCAGTCTAGGTCGAGTCGAGAGTATGAAAGCGGAAAAAAAAGTTTTGAACATTCTTTTAATTGTACACATCAATCAAACAATTATTTTTTATTTTATAAAAATTCTTGTATATTTTATACAGAAAGAGGTTGTTGTTATATCTGTGAATATAAAAAAAAATTGAATGCTTTAATTGCAAAATTTAAGTTTTTTCAGGAATTATAATATATTTTTAAACTAAAGGGAGATTATTTCATAATTTAGGATTTAAGAGAGTGATTTTCCTATTGCATCATGCCTATGAATATTTAATTATATAAACATTAAAGAAGTAATTGCACTTTGGTATCATTCACTTGTATAATTTTGTAATTTAAATTAATAATTTTTAAAAGTAACAATTTAAATTTTCAATTTGTTTTTATAAAAAAAAAATTCAATTTGTGGTAGATTAGGCACCCAATCTTCCATTTTATTAAACAAATTAATAATTAAAAATTTATTTTTATATTGGAATAAAAATAACAAAGTTTACGAGAAAAGAGATTAGAATGTTGATGGTGAATGAAATAATTATTAATTTATTTATCTAAATTCAAAATTAGTTAATTTACAACAAATTAAAAAATTAAAAACCCAAGTCTAAAACTTTAAAAAGTAAACAATATCAAAATGCAATTAATTTCAATATTAAACATTGCTCTTAACTCTTTTAAGGAGCAACTTCTTTTATATCTTCATCCCAAAAAAAAAAAAGAAGCCTTTTTGTGTGACGGCAAAATGTAAAATAATGAAAAGTTGAAGAAGATGCAGGTGTAAATTAATTACCCTTCTTTTTCTCTTCCAGTAGCAAAATCTATAACGTTAATTAATTAAACTCACTAATTACAATACAAATCTAATCAAACTTTCATCTTAATTAATATATATATTGGTCTCCCAAATGAGATCAGAAATTAATTGTTCTTCAATCCTATTGTTTTAGAGGCTCATGTATATTCATTATGCATAGTAAATTTTGTTTGGTCAACAATCTAGTAAATTAAGTAATTTTCGCAACTGGGATTAATTTGTCCTAATGTTTAATTAACAACGTGACTAGTCGTATATTTTATCTCAAGTCAAAGATTGCACAGAAACTGTCTGATTTATGTAATAAGCTAAAGTACTCTCTGTTAAAAATTGTCGTATCCATTTTTTTAAAGCTTACCCAATAATATAAAAACAAAATCTCGTTTAGTCCTAAACGTTAATGGCCAACATCTTTTTTTGCTTTAGAAAGCCGAAAAGAGAGATAAGCATGAAAGGAATATTAAACATAGCCACATCTTTTCTCAATGGGTACAAAAAGCAAAAAACCAAAAAGTGACCAATTAGGCCTGCAAGAACAAAATAGTCCATTTACTTTTTTATTTTATTAATTCTTATCACCAAACAAAGTTTTGTCCCTCGTGGAGCTGAATGTTCCCACTATGATTCCCCAAGTCTTAAAACAGAATCTCAAGGGAGTTTTCTCAATTTCACACACCCATTTCTGGTATGTTCAAATATTTATTTATTTTTCTTAGAATATTATTAAAAAATACCCACATATATATATATATATATATATATAAATCCTCCATTAACAAAGTTCTTAGATAGGGAAAAAAAAGAAAGAAAATTGAGAGAGAGAGAGAGAGAGAGAGAGATGGGGAACAATATAGGAGGAAGAAAGAAAGCAAAAGTGATGAAGATCAATGGAGAAACTTTCAAGCTGAAGACTCCAATACAAGTTTTTGATGTGGTCAAGGATTATCCTGGTCACGTGCTTTTGGATTCTGAGGCTGTGAAACATTTTGGCATTAGAGCTAAGCCTTTAGAGCCTCAGCAACACCTTAAGCCAAAGAAAATATATTTTCTTGTAGAATTGCCAAAGTTTCCAGACATTGAGGATCAAAAAGCAACGAGAAGGGTTCGATCAGGCATAAACATGAGCGCCAAAGACAGGCTCGAGTGCTTGATGTTGTCCCGGAGATCGGTTTCTGAGCTCACCGTCGTCAGAAAACCATCTTCGACTATGGACTCCGGGTCGGATTCGGGTCATATGAGGCTGAAAATGAGGCTGCCTAAATCCCAAGTTGCTAAATTGATGGAGGAGAGCAAAGATGGAGCTGAGGTGGCTGAAAAATTCATTAGTCTTTATATGGAAAATGGCGGCGAAGAGGTCGGTAGCCGCCGCCACACACAGCGGAAGCCGCCGCCGGGTCTCGGTATCATCGGAGAGAATTATAAAACTGATAAGGTAAAGTTTTATTTTTTTAATGCGTGAATTTGATTTTTCATGTGCCATGCTGTTAATGTTGAACTTCATTAATGTGCACCATATTTTAGGTGATGAAGTTCCATTTTCATGAAATACGTTGAAAAAAAAAATCAAATAATGACATTTTTCACAATTTTGGTGTTAAATTTGGTGATGCTGTTTTTCATGTAGTAGTGTGGGGTCCTATGTAACGAATTAATAATCGATAAGTTAGTTACCAATATTTAACACCTATTGGCTATAGTTATGAACAGTTATACTAATTTAATTGCATGATAAAAAATAAGAAACAAAAAGCAATAGTCTGTTTTTGCAATATAGTATATTATGTAATTGCTTTGCATTTAATTTATTTGACTCACTTCTAATTTACATTGCACGTCTCTGACTCAAAACAATAATTTTGCAGCTTTATTTTATTCAATTAACATTTTAATCAGCATAATTAGTAAATCGCATGTTCTATCACCTTTCTCTATTTTACCATTATTAATTTTGTTAAATTATATAATTTAATTTTAGCCCAATTTTTATAAATTTAAATTTATGAAAAATAATATTCCATAATATGGTATCGGTGGTGTCAGTTCTAGTTTAGTTTTCGTCTTCTAATTCACATGCAAAAAAAATGTTAAATGTATAATTTAATTTGAATTCCTATCTCACGGTAGAATTTATAAAAAAGATGTTACTAAATTATGGTTTAATGTATACATGCTCATACTTAAAGTAGTGATACAACAATAATAGGGAAAATAAACAGAGTTTAAAAAAATATTTGTTTTTTAATTATAAAAAATAGAGTATTTTCTGTGTGTGTGTATATATATATATATAGAAATTATAGGCAAATTGTCATTTTGGAAGGTGATTGTGATGGTCAGAAGTTGGGATTAAAACCATGGATTAAATTAAGGAGGAAGAAAGTTTAATAGTATCAAATTAAAGTCAGAAAAAGAAGACCCTGTTAGTTGTTGCCTTTTGAAATATGTGAAACATTCATAAGTCGCATTCTCTTTTTTTTTATTTTTTGATGAATATAAGTCGCATTCTCTTAACGACTTTTACGGAAGGAATAAGATATTCAGAAAATGGAAGATTAATTTTAAACTAAGCCAAAGAAAATAAAATATATAAATAAATAAAAAAGGATAAAGAAGAATGTGACCCGGTTCCTAATCCTTATCTGGTGGCCTAAAGATAGTTTGGAGGGGTTTCTGCTTCGTAATCATTTCGTTTGACTTTTCTGGCTCTTACATCGCTGTTAGGGACAAAATTCAATGTGTTCTGGTTATATGGTCACCAGAACTTGAATGTTTCATTATTTCTTTCTTGAAATTGGACCAACCTCAATCTATTTAGTCCTTAACTATTCTTTGAAGTCTATGAAGTTCCCTTTTTTTTTAATTAACATATTTAGTTACTATTTTTTTTATTAATTGAATATTTATTTATTTTAACTGTTTGGTAGTGATAATTAGACATTTCAATTAGCTATAATTTTAGGAGAATAAAAAAAATTGTGTACATTTGTTTTTATTTTTTTTAATAATGTTAGAGTTACTAAAATTTTAATTAAATTTATTAATCATATAATTTTGCAGATAAGGTAGCAATATTTAATTTATTTATTTATTTATTGATGCACTTATTTAAATTTAAGTTAGTGATAAGCTAATCGATAAAATATTAATACATATCATTTAGTAAATAAATTTACTGAATATTTTTGTGCATCTTATTGATTTCTTTTCTTTCATTTATATTTGTACTTAATTGAAATGTCTAACAAATTTTAAATACTACTAATTAATATTAGCAAACAATTTATGTAAACAAACTATGCACAATTTAATAAGAAAAATAAAAACTAAACAAGTTAACGAACAACATGTTATTTATTGATTTATTATTTCTCAGTAGCATATTTTTGTAATTATCACCAAAGTGATTTTTTCCAAATATATATCGATGTTTAGCGGTTTTTTTTTTTTTTTAAAATCATTTTTGGTCAACGTAATGTAACTATTTGTTGATGAAATTTCGGGAATTGAATTGGAAAAATTGAGTTGGTCAAAGATTTTGCTTTTTTCGACCACTTCAAACAGGGTCAACATTAATTTGCAATATTCATGCTCCACAATTTGATAATGGTACTACATATTGTTTTTCGTCCTGCCTCGTCCAGAGTTTTACTTTTCTCAGCTTATTTTATGACAGATCTTGAATATATCACAAATACATTTAGAGCTTTTTTATTTAATAACTAGTCAGCTTTTAAAATCTTGGGCTACTGAATGTAATGACATTAACATTGACAATTAGCTATTTGGGTTTTGAAGATTTCAATATGACTTGGTCTATGAAGAATATTTATAAGAAAAAAACCATTCAAATTAAAGAATTTCCAGACAATGTATTCGAAATTAATTTTACCTCAGACTCGGATTATTTGAACTTTATTTTTTATTGCTTGCGTATTGAAATTAATGTTCGAACTTATATGGACTCATTTTCTAAATAATAATAACAATATTAATATATTAAAAAAATATTAATAAATAATTATTAATTAAAAGTTTATATATTGATTAGGTTCTGCATGTGATAAGAAAATTAAAGATGGGAATTTGGTTTTTATGTAAATTTTGCAGAAACGGGTGAGTTTCGTTTCAACAGAAGAAGGAGAAATCCGTTTGGATGAAAGCTCTCAATAGGTACGTACGTTGTAGTATTAACTCTATTTTAGGAAATTTAAGTAATCATGAGGAAGGCAAAGCAACAGGCAGCTACCACGGCACATTTTTCTTTTGATGTCTTTTATATGGAATGTGTAAATTAATTATTAGTTTTTAAATCATTTTATTTTATGTACCAACATCAATGGAAAATCTCTATAAAAAAAAAATATTTATAGCAAAATTCTCTTTTTCTATATATATATTCATACACAATTTGCTATAAAATGCATGTGCGTGAAATTATATATTATTTCGGATGCATATCCAATGCTTTACATGTAATCGGATAATATATTTTTTGAACGATAACTATTCTGCTGTGAAAACAGCTTAATGAATAAAAACAAAATAAATAATAAATAAGAATTTTTTGTAATTAGTATATGTTGACTTTGATCGTGCAAATTAAATTGTGAAATTTAAAATCATATATTTATTTTATATCAAGCAAATTCATTTTTGAAAAAAGAAAAAAAAAATTATGTTTGCTATATTGACGTGACCAATTAACTAACCTTCAGCTACCATTCAACCGTTAAACTACCCCATGTGACAGTTTATGGGACCTTTATACTCGCATGTGATAGTAATAAGTGGGTGCCAGGGACAATTAATTATCCGAAAATAAAAATGTGGTGCCAACCCAATAACCAAAAAAATTCTAGCAGCGTTGGAACATATTTTACCAATAAAATAATTTTGGGAATTTTATACATATTTTAGGAAGTTAACTTTAATCTCAACTAATATAAGCTTTTCTAAACATTAGTTTCAAAAGTCTAATCACTATTTTTTTTTAAAACCTCTATATAATCTTTTCGTATGAATGTTAAAGTTTAAAACTCTAAATCTCATAAAAATGATTTAACAAAATGGTTTACAACAAAGATTTTGGAAAATTACAAAGCCTTAATTCGAAAAAATTATTAATTAAAAAAACAAAAAAACTAGATAACAAAATGACATATATAGCAGGTGATGTTACAATACTTTATTGGTGCTGGACCTCCTTATAATTCATACCATGTTGGTAGCTATTTTACCAAGTACATAACAAATTAGGAGAAGATGGTATTTCGGTGCCACTATGTTGGCCATTGTTAGGTATGGAAAAGATTCAACTAGATTAGTTGATGAAAATATTGATGATTCAAGGGTCTAAAACAAATCAAAATTTCAATTTGCAAGGCCAGCAGATTTCTTGATCGGATATACACGGTATTAAAGGGCCATACATATAGAGGGAGAATATATGTGTTCGGTAGAGCAATATTTGTGATCAAAAGTTATTGGTGATATGGTTTTCTTGCTGAGTTTCGTTCATGGCTTAACCTAGCTCGAATTTATCTTTCTATGGATATCCATGGCTTAACCTAGTTTGATATCAATTGTTGTGAATTTCAATTTTCACACCCCTTCATAGATCAGTAACAGATAGGAAAGTTGTAATAGGCCAAAATGTAAAAGGAAGGAAGAGAATGGATTAGAAGATAACTTTCTTATTCAGATCCCTTCAGTACATACTAATTAAATATTTAAAAGGAAACAGCTACAACCATAATCCTAGATATAGAAACTGCACATACATAAAGGAAACATGAAACCTTGACCAAGTCTAGGCCATGCATGTGAGCTTATGGTCTTGCAAGAGTGCTGACAGCAAGAAAAACATATCAATTGGCTCCATTTGAATTTTTATTACCAAAAAATAAATTATTTATCTCTGCCAAAATGATTCATTTTTTGTTTCTACAGTAAAAGATCAACACGTATTTAAATAATTAACAAATCTTATTCACCACTAATATTATCAATATTGATAAATAACAAATATATTCTTTTCATTATTAGTTTGTATATAATAAAATTGACGCTTATCATTTGGTGGATAACAACAGTACACTGTAGCTATCAAATGTGTCAAATTCATAGCTGACACTCGACCATCCTCCACCAGCAACGTCTCCACTATAGCATAACCGCATTTACAATATAACATATGTTAGTAATTCAAAATTACATATAGCTAGCATGTGATAAAATAGTGAAGAAATTTAAGAGAGAGGGTGCAAAGTAGAAGTAGTATTTTGTTTATTTGAAGCATATATAAAAAGAAAAACACACAGAAACAGAAAAGTAATGGAAATTAACTCGAAGACATTCATAATACACAGAGAATTAATTAAAGGAAAGGAAAGCTTAATTAATTATAATGATTAAATGGGAATGGCATTGGAGACGGAAGGGTAGACGACAGAAGCAGGATGAGACATGATACGGCGGCCTTTGATGTGCTTGAAGCAGTAAACAAGAGCTCCCAAAGGCCACTCCACCAGAGCCGCCGCTGCAAACGCCAAGAAACCCACCGTCGGTCCCACCACTTTGCACCGGCATGGGTTGCTATGAGTCCCGCATTGCACGCACACTGGAATTCCAATGCCTCCTGTCATTTTTTTTTTAATTAAAATTTCACTGAGAATATATATCAGAAAAAATATTTTGTAGAAATTAAGTTGAGTGCTAAACTGTGAGATGTCTGGTTGGATACAATTAATTTGATTGGGTTTCAATTTATAGACTTTTGGTTTTGGAGTTTTTGCTTGGGTTTTAAGTAATGTGCATTTTAGACACTATTATATGATGAGGGGGTTTTGCTACGTGTAACGCTTTGGATGAAATATGTTTGACACGTGTTGCGTTGCATGGGTGTCTGAGACACGTGTTCGGATTTCATTGTCTTGGTCTTGGGTGTTTTTTTGGAATTTGTTAATGGATCATTATATTTTCTGAGTGTCCAATAGGTGGATCGTGCATGTGGATGAAGGCATATTTTAAAAGAAAACTGCCTATTTGTCAGATTATCACCAATATGACTCGTATATATTTTGGTAATTTGAGTTTTTTTTTTTTTTTTTCTTTTTTACAATGGAGGATAAGAATTTTTGAACTTTTAATCTGAAAATATATTTTTAATAGTTTTATTATTGATTAAACCTACGATTACATTTAAATAGTTGTTTAAGAGAATTATTTTTTGAAATATAAAAGGTTGAAATTAAGTTTTTAGAATAAAAAATATTACAATATTAAAGATAACTAATAAATTTTAGTCATGTTAGCAATGATCCTAATGATGATCATTACAACTGATGAGAATAACAAAACTCATTAGAAAGTTTCTATTGAGCTTAGATATAAAATAAAAATAAAAATAAAAAACCCTATGCAAATAGCTCATATACATACTACTGACCTTAGATATAAAAAATAAATCAAATCTTATAGCCCATATTACATATATATATATAATTATATATATATATATATAATTAGATCTATATATCTGTTCGACTGAATAACTTTTTATTAAAACATATTTTATTTAACTATTGGATCACAATGACGAGATTTAATTGAGTTTCTATCAGTTCAACATAAGGTTCTGATGTTTTAAAATGCTAAGAGCATCTCCAATAATAATGTAGATTGCTCTATTTTTATTGCCACATCATAAATATAGAAAGATTTAAAAAAAAAAAAATTTCCAATGATTCTGTCTATTAGCTCTGTTAAGCTGATGTGACAAAAAATACAATAGACATTGCCAAATAGACTATCTACTTTCAGAAGGTCTGTTAGACAGTGTGACTAAGCAATTAACTTTTTTTAATTCTTTTTTTAATTATTTTGGAATTTTAAATAGATATAATTTTTTTAAAAAAATTACGCATAATCTATTAATTTAATTGTAAACAGATTTCATTGGAGACCACTTTTAAATATTCACTATATATTAAATAGACATTTACCCCATAAGCAACAAAGACTTCTATTCTATGTGTCATGCAGACTCTAATTAACAGTATCATTAAAAATACTCTAAGAATCACTTGGCACAATTGGTATACTGTTGTATAAGGGGTCTTATATGAGATTTGGTGTTTGACGATGATAGTTTTGTAAATTGCGATGGTCCACCATTATATATTACAATAGGGCATACTTTATGGCCACTATAAGACTTTAACCTTTGGTATCTTAGATCAAATCTCCAAATTTGGAATCCTTTAATCTAACACCTTTTGCTTGACAATGTTCTTATGATCCACATGCACGTTTGTGGTCAATCAGTCTAGAAGCTTGCTTATCTACTTGGCCCATGGATTATTTCGGCCTAACAATGACTCTGATACTATTTATAAAGACTTACTGGTCTATTGTGTCTTTCCCAAAAGTGCTCATAAAGTTGTTTTGGGGGCCTTAAGCCCTCTTTTATGTTACATACTAAAGCGTAGTCTGTAGCCAATGTAAAACTTTTATCTTAGTATGTTGAATTAACCCTCGGAGTTAGAGATCTACAATTCACCACCCTTTGGTAGATCACATTTTTGTGAGACCCATATGCACATTTGTATTCGTTCCAAAAGTCTGTCCACCCTTTGTTTTATAGACTATTTTAGCTTAGTAATGACTCTGATATCATTTCTAACGGTCTACTGACCTATTATGCTAGTCTCAAGATAAATTGACCAACACTTTTGAAAAAAATCCAGTAATTCAATGGGCTGTTACATAAATGCTTGGTTTATTAATTTATTTAAATTATAGTTAGTTGATTATTCATTGTACATGTTATTGATTATCTCTTGATTTACGTATTTAAGTTTTAAATATTAATTTATGATTTTATTAAGGGTTTTTGCTTTATTTCTGCCGACACTTTTTTATACATGATTGTGGATGCTTGGATGGTAAATAGAGTTTTGAGAAAATTGTTTAAAAACGTGAATTTTTTTTAAAAAGAGAGTCAGATAGGTACTGAAAAAAAATATATATATATATATATATA
>QANX01005188.1:326124-356953 GCA_003254975.1 Ochetophila trinervis | reverse complement strand
TTTTTTTTTTTTTAAAAGGGTCACTCCGAGACTCGTGAAAGGACCCGAAGCCGGTTCTATATATCACTTTCAAAATTTGGTTTCACCTCTTTCTTCATCTTACATTTATTCAATATGTTGTATAATCAATATTAGTTTGGAAAAACTAATATTAGTTTCTATTTCAAGAAACTAACATGAAAAAGAAGGCTACAAGCTGTTAACTTGTTTATGGAGATTGGTGTGGACTTACAGTCTCCGATAAGGATCCTCATGGAACCAAGACCAATAGAAGAATCTTGATGTCTGGGAAGAGAAGCAAATCGATTTCAAGTAATATAAAGTGAGGGGATGAGGAAGAACATATAATTATAATGAAATTATATTGGGATAACCTTTCTGAAATGGTTTCCAATTGTCTCTCGGGAATGTAATAATGACCAACAAAGGTACACTCTACTAATAAAGATAATATTAGAGGAGAAAGTGTAAAGAGAAAATAGATAGAGAAAATTTAGAGAACAAAAAAATTAAGAGAGTGAAGAGACAATGTGGTGAAGGTGTTTGTTTTTTAGTATTTTTGATATACATACATACATATATATATATGTATACAATTTGTTTCATATCTTNTATATATGTATACAATTTGATTCATATCTTATAATTAATAATGCAATTGATAGTAATTCATGTAGTTAATTTTACAAAGTTTAACCAAGTGAGCAAGTTATATTTCTAACTTAACTTCTGCTGAGTATTATATTTTCAAACTGAATCTGTTTCTGTTGGAAGAAAATATAATGGAATAGCACAAGTTACAATGCTGGGGAAGAAACTCTGTTCTGAGTTATGAGGAAGATCAGGGAAATTGTACGCCCTGCTTTCTTAACTTTTCACGTATGCTTATTTTCATCATTATATTTATTTAACAAAAATGATGAAAAGCTTAATAGATTAACTATAAAAATTAAAATATTACAAAAAAAAAATTGTAAAATTTCTTAATTTCAACCGATCAATGAAAGAAAAACATGAACCTTTCTCAAAAATCAATAAACCTAGAGATAATCAAAGTAATTAATTAATGAGAGATGCTAATATGAATATGTATATATATATATAATATGATTAACAAGTCATTGATAAATAAAAAAGTCTATATACATATATAAGTTAATTATATTTTAAAGAGGGAATGCAATGCAAGATTACCTTTCGATCATTTTCATAACACACAAATATATATAGGTAAGATAATATATGCACCTTGGTCAGTTTTTTGCATTTGTATTAGATTGAATTCGATTATTTTAAATTTAGTCAAATTAAATTATATATAAAATAATCTAACGAATCCAATTCGTTCACTTTTCATTCATGTTTATCAATATAAATAACAGACTACCTCAATTCGGAAGGTGCTAATCATTGGTGAAGATGATTAGATGAAGTCAACCGTTTTAATAAGAATGGCTAGAGTAGACCATTACATTAATTAAGCATGTAGAAAATTGAACATGAAAGCATATCTTTTTAATTAACATTTAAAGTATAATTTCAGTTCAACCTCAGCAAATTGTAAATTTCGTCTGTTCTTCACAACATTCATTTCCTTCTGTTTCAATTTGAACTCACATTAAATAATTTTTCTTAATATTTCAATCCATACGTACGCTATAAATAATTAATCCATATAGTATATAAAAAGCGTAATTTAAGTAAATATCATATGTATATGCCATTAAGTCGGGTTCGTAATTGAACTTTTAATTTTAAAGAGATTCCCTATATATATATAATACAAAATGAAACTTTGCTAGTATATAGTGGATTAAACATGCTTCACTTTTTCATTAGAAATTATATAGAGAATGAAAGTACGTAAAATTATTAAATGGCTATGGGACAGTTAGTTGTGGATAGGATTGATCCTTCTCAATCACTCATCTATGAGAATGAACTCCTACATATATATCTACTTCCTAACTTTTTGTCTTTTGCATGATATAATATATATTATATATTTTTCTTTACATTCCTAGCTATAAACATTAATTCTTTGTCGGTTTAAATTAAGTCAAATTACATGTACATGTGTGTGTGCAAGGTTTTGCTTTCACCATGTGGAAGATGATGTGGGATTTTACACACCGCTTGCATGATCGGTTTGACAGAATTCCTTAGCTAGCTGGTAAATTTTATTGCAAATTTTAAATTTCAAACAATAATAAATAAATAAAAGTAAAAGGTATTGGCTTTTCATTCTTTTGACACAGGGTATATGATTCCCAATCTTAGTATTCAATTGCATTTTTATTCGTAAAGAAAGGGTAAGTGGGTGCTTTTAGAATCCATTCCAAATGCTCAGCACTGAAATTCCCATACCATTTATTTGAACTTGATCACCATGTTCTCATATTATGTGCTACAAAATTAATTAGCTTTCATGCAATAAAAAAGCAGGTACAATATTTATTTAAGCTCAATTTGAAATATTCCTTCCAAATTGATTAACTATCTAATTCCAAAGTAAAAAAAAAAAAAACCCTATTCCGAACTTCCCATTGTTAGAATAATTATATGTGGACTGGGCATAATCAGGTGGACTCACTTACTGGGCTTCTGTGTTTCCAATAATGGGATTGGAGACATTGATTAATAATAAATAAAGAGGCCCATTGGAATCTGTTCTCCCTTAATTCTTTGGTGGGCCCATTAGACCAAAGAAACCTAATACCTCTGTATCAGTAAAGTCTTATATATATAATTGGACTCATCTCTATTTTAAATAAATATTATTATATTTATTATTATTATTTTGTGTGGGTTATAAATATGAGATGAGAGCCACTATTTGAAATACGGATTATTATTTTGACCTAAAGAGAAGGAGGCTGGGTTGGGAGAACAGATTTCATAGAGGTCTCTTAACGTGTTTATTATTTTGCAGTTATCAATGGCAGAAAGCAATCAAACATCAGAAACATCAAATCAAGCACTTAATCAATCAATGGTGAACGGTATGTTTATAAATTTATGTGCTATTGAATCACATGAGATCTATAATATTTAACACCCATATCTTCCAAATCATTGCCATTCTCTTAATTGAGAACTTTTAATTAGATATTACATGAAGAAAGGAACAATAATTATTGAAAGCTAATTAAAGTTGATCAAGAATAATGCCAGCTATAGACTTTTTATGTGAAGGGGCAGGTGGCATAATGTTCTTGGACAGACATAAAACCATCTATTATTTTTTTCTTAATTAAGCAGTAAGCATAAACATCTTTAAATATACTATTGGGTATGTGATTTGTTATGCAGTCTTCTTTACATCAAATTAAATATGGCTCAAAGGTATTTGATGTTGATATTTTTCTTGAATTTGAATATAATTCTTTCTTTTATATATGTACGTAATAATCGATCTTTCTCAATCTCTCTCTCCAGACAAATTAATGGAACTAATGATTGGAGAAACATCTTTATTAAGTCAAAATATGACAATTAAAACAGCTACACCGTTGATCTTTTTCATGAAATTCCAAATTAATGATAAGGCACGTATTTATGATTCTTTTTATATAATACTTTCAAAGACTACAATATTTGAAACAAAATAAGCAGATAAATAATTAAGTGATCTCAATTTTTCTCAAAATCTAACATAAAGAAATGCATGCATGTAAATTTTATACATAATCAATTTTTATTAATATTCATATAGATAAATCATTCTCCGATCATGTTGGTCTGATAGTTTAGAGAATCAAGTTTATTTGTGTTAATCATAGACTGATATGATTGGAAACTGATCATGATATTCATATACAACATTTGCCATGACAGTACAATTCTCATGATAATTAGATGAAAGATGCTTATATATCTATTCACATTGCAAATTAAATATTAAGTTAAAAAGAAAAGAAACAAAAGTTTTTCAAAATGGATTAGCTTGCTTTCCTTTTTTTTCTTTTTTTCTTTTTTTCAAATCAATGCATATAATCACTTGAGCATCATCAAAGTGCATCCAATACATATATGCTTCACCTAAAAGTAAACTGTGTGGGAATTTGATTCTGCGTACTTGTTGGATTGAAAAGAAAGAAAAATGGATGAATTGGGTACGTAAAAAAGAGAGAGAGAGAGAGACAATTAAATATTAGATTGTAATAAATAAAATCTAATACATAGAAAAGTAATTAAAACCATTCAAAGACCCATTTGAGTAATATATATATAAATAAATAAAAAAGTTGATGATCATGTAGATGGAGATGGAGATGGAGATGGAGGTCCCCTCACATTTAAACCCTTCACATGGCAATTGCTTTCAAATTAAATCACTGAAAAAACCTACTACTTTCAAATTGCTTCACATACATATACATACACACAATACATCAAGTCCCTCTCATCCTCTCTATTATTATTTTTCCCCCAAATAAATATAATTACCTAACCATCCTCAAAATGATAAAAAAAAACTCACCTAATGTATCATTTCCTCTTTAATTTATAACACCTTATAATAATTCCATGCATGCATCAAAAAGTTTGTCCCAAACATCTTTCCCTGACACCCTTCTCTCATAGTATCTCAACTCCATTAATAATCATCCAAATCTCTCTGAAGCTCTTAGACAAGAGAAAATTAATGGCGTTGCTATCTCGAAGTCTGACAATTCAACTTCTTCTTCTTCTTCTGGTGGCAGTTCTTCTTCTCTGCAATATGTCACTTTCATCATTTTGCGAAGCTTCAACTACTACTACTACTACTACTACTACTAATGATGATGATGATAACAAGCTGGAGCAGAAACTGAAAGAAGAAGTTGGAATTAAATGCGGATCGTGCCCCTGCGTCAATCCCTGTGCTCCGCCTCCGCCGCCTCCTCTGCCGCCTCCGCCGCCCAAGAATTGCAACCCGTCGCCTTTGCCGCCGCCTCCGCCGCGGTTTATTTACGTTACGGGAATACCGGGAGTGTACCAGACTGATCAAAATGGTTGGGATTATTACTTCTCCGGCGGTGGACGGAATGTTGACGTGGCGGCGGCGGGTTCTAGGATGCTCTTAGTTGGAATTTATTGGTTTTTTTTTTAGCTTGTTAATGTTTTTGGGAGAATATTATAGATCATTAATTAATGGAAAGAGTTTGAAATTCCTGTTTGTTATTAGGATAAGTAATTAATTTGTCTTGACTTTCTTTCTAAATGAATTTGTTGATGATCAACCTGTGGAAAATCGTAAATATATGTATATATATATATTATTAATTGATTTTATTCTATTAGGCTATGTAGTCTACTAGTTTTATCCTAAATTAATGTTACATGAATTATATTGGGATATAGAATTTTTCAATATATTCTTTATTTATTAATATTATAATTAAATTGCTTTGTCTTATAATTAAAATGAGAAAAAGCGATCTTGAAGGATCTACAAATTAAAATAACCTCACAGAGAGGTAAAACATATATCTAATTAAGCTAAAAAGAAAATAAATATGTCAGACCAAATTAAGCCGCATAAGTGCAACAGAAGAAACCTCAGTGATGCTGAATTTTCACTAATTAGTAAGACTCCTCAACAGAAACAACTTCCATCAAATCGTACTAGGGAGCAAATTTTGGATATTCTGGAGTATAAACTTGGATATTTCTACGGTATATCTATTAAAATGGTTGTACTGAAACAACCAATATCTATAAATGAAATAACGAAGTAACATTGTTTATAAACAGAGTAACATATTAATATTATTTCGTTAAAAATTTTGTTACTTCATTTATAGATAATGTTACTTCATTTACAGATAATATTATTTTATTTAGAAACATTGCTTCATTTATAAATGTTGAATGTTTCAGTACAACAATTTTACATAATTGTACTGTAGAAATTCCCATCAAACTTTCTACTCACATTGGTTTGGATCCCATATATATTGGAACCACAGCAATCTGACTGGCAAATTTGGTGCTCCCAGAAGTACAAGCTTTTTTACCCATACTAAAGCACACAAATTCATGATCGAACTGGACGTTTCACGCTGGAAAAAAAAAATAGGTTGAGAATCTAATCTAAAACAGGATTGGGCAAACTCTTGACTCAATTTGAGTTGGAGTTTTTTATGCAAGTTTGATTAAATTTTAAAGCTTTTCTTTTTTTCATGCCTAGGACACACCAATAGTGGAAATGAAGACTTAGACTCTTAAGAGCATCTCTAATGATACTGTGGATTATTCTAATTTTATTGCCACATCATAAATATAGAAATATTTTAAAAAAAAAAACATCTCCAATAACTATGTCTATTAGCTCTGTTAAGATAATATAGTAAAAAATAAAATAGACACTATCAAATAAACTGTCTACTTTCAAAAGATCTGTTAGACAGTGTGATTCAGCAATCCTTAATTCAATCACAATTAGCCGTTTAAAAACCCCTCAATCTCAGTCACTGTAATTTTAAGGTTTATTTTTATTTTTTCCCCCATCCCTAAGGCCTCTCATCAACAAACTAATACATATATAAAAAAAAATACATGATATATTTATAAAAACCAAAAACAAAAAAAAGTAATTATTAGCACCCTTCATTAAAAAATAGAAATAAAAATCGACATCCCTTAAAGCAAAGTGCAAAAGCAGCAAAGGGCCTTTGTCAATCCAAACATTCTTACCATATTCAGATTATTGTAAGAAAAATAGACTTTCTTAAAGTACATTCTTAACATGAATTAATTGATACTATTGATATTAAAAATACTATAATTATAGAAAACCCCCATTATTTCTTTCTAGCCTAAGGCCACAAATAAAGTTGAGCTGGCACTGTGCACAGCCATACCATCACCCATTATCAAAAAA
This sequence comes from Ochetophila trinervis, assembly GCA_003254975.1. Classification (NCBI taxonomy): domain Eukaryota; kingdom Viridiplantae; phylum Streptophyta; class Magnoliopsida; order Rosales; family Rhamnaceae; genus Ochetophila; species Ochetophila trinervis. The sequence goes on along the minus strand of QANX01005188.1, from coordinate 350,085 downwards.
AGTACTCAGTTCCATTTTTTAATAATTAATATTGTAACCCCCCAAACCTGCAAAGCACTAGGCAGTATCAAAATTCAAATACAACAAGTACACGTGAGGGGTGTCTTACAAGCATTTGATCTTCTACCCCGTCTTCTTCTTCTTTGTATAGCATCCCACGAGATGAGAACAGTTTGCTTATGTGCTACTACAATCTAGTGCCTTGATAGCCCTTCGACGCCAGATTGCTGCATCAGGATCAAATTTCATCTCCCATGTAGGCCAGTAGTGCAGATCCTGTTTCAATGTTAGTACTCTAGGTTTCCCGTTTAAGTGGACCGTCCTTATCCGGACAAACTCTCCATGTTCTAATTCCTGCATCCACAGAACAGAACAAAACAAAACAAAACAAAATTAATTAAATAAAGGGCGGTGAATAAATATGGTTGATTCGTTTGATAATGTTTCATGGGAATTTGGATAACACAAAGTAAAATTATTTTTCATGTTCTCCATATAGCAATTCTTACATGAATGAATCGGGAAAACAAGACTAAATTATCAACTACTTGATTATTCACAGTTGTACGATGTGACCTTATTTCTATCTAGAGTTAATTTCCCATAACTATTCATTGATACCATAACAGGACTGCAAAGTATCCGACTTTGGTCCCACATGCTGGTTAATTCTTCTTCAATCCTACACTAGATCATACATCTCTATCAAGCAAATTAGCAGTCCTTGGACATTAATTTCTTTATTTCCATTTCCAGTAACTAGGGAGATCTTTCTTACTAAATGTTCCCATTATAAAGTTTAAAATTCCAAGTTATCCATTGGATCTAATGAATTGAAGTGCTCCACAAAATAATGCCACCTGCATTCCTTTTTCTCCACATACACAACTTGTGACGCAGGAAGTCTATATTCCTTCACCAATTTTAACACTGCACAAGCCAACTGTGTGATTCCAAAGGTTTATCTAAGACAGGTATCTTCACTACCTTCTAAGCAATGCCCGGTGCCATACTATTCCACACATGCCTCGAAATCTTTTTTTCCAGAACAACACCGCAGTTTTTGTAAAACTCTTTTTATTTTTAACTATTCTGTCACATTGTCAGCTTGTACTTCCTCTGATATGACATTGTACCTTCCACTATATATATATATATAGAGAGAGAGAGAGAGAGAGGGAGAGTACGATAATGGGGAAGAAAAATTCACTATAAATAAATGCATGCAGACAGAGACCAAAATGCAGAATACCTTAGTTGCATTTACGAAAGCATCTAAATCAGGAGTCGGTTTTCCATTAACTTCAACAATCCACTGAAGAGCATACAGTCCATATCTATGAACCGGACTACCATGACACCACCTAGTAATTCAACAATGTTTCATTAAATTATTGAATAAATCAAACTTTATACTAGTAACCGACTGAAGTATCATCATTTATAGAAAATATAAAGGAGAAGATGCAGAAGATATGGAGAAGTCCAAACTGACAATATGTTTAGAGCTAGAGATGTCAGGATTAGCATAAAACTTGAAAATAAGAGTAAAATAAAGCCCGAAGTAAACTTGATTTTATATTACTTTTTTGGACCTAAAATACAGGCCAGAAAAAGATCATACAAGATGCAAAGTTCCTACAATTAGGTTCACCATGCTGCAAGCAAAGGATTCAACAACTGTTTTATCTTTCTCCTACAAACATGCAAATATGAACCCACCCTAGTGCTGCCAAAATCTTAAATGACACTTTTTAATTTCTTGTAACTTAAATATTTGCAACTAAAAGTAAAGTTCTTACCTTGCTACATACACGCCATGACCTTCTTCAGGCAGAAACCCAAGAGCACGAACTGCTGGGTGAGGATCCTGAACAATACAACCACACCAATTTACCGCACGAGTAGTGCCACTCCCATCCCTAACATCTGTTCCCACAAGAAGATTAATTTCGTGTCCCTGGCAGACCATGAGGATCAAAGTATGAAGAATGTTAGCTCTTTCTTGTAATTGTGGGAAGGGAAACAAAAAAACAAAAAAAAGAATTAATGCCACAAAAACCACATAACATATAGGATTCAAAAAATAACACCTTTCTGAACCCTCTATCTAAAAAGAGATAACTCGGAATAAATAAACAGAAATCAAGAAAGTACAAATCTATCTTTTTACCTGCCTGAAGATGGTCAAGTTTAGCTTCCCCTCACTATCACATTTATCTAGTGCTTGGCACGCATTTTCTATGTCACGGAAGCATGTAACTGGTTCTTTATTAATTGCTAAAACCATGTCTCCCTGTTCTAAGAGATTCTCAGCTTTTGATCCAGCCAAACATCCTTTCACTCGTAAAACTTGCCGTCTAATTGGATCTTTCTTTACTAGTGCCTACAGAAATAATTAATTAAGTTCAATTAGACAAATAAGGTTTTAGCAGTCCTATTATAATATTAACATTCATACATCAGTTGTTGTTATTGCATGTGAGGCTAACATTGTTTTCTTTGATGCACCTAGACAACAAAAAGAGTGCTAAGGGTGTATTGTGTTCATTTGACATCTATAGTTTGGCCTCCTATCTCAAGAATTTGAGATTGGCAAAATTTTATAAGTCGAAAAAAGAAAAAAAAAATTCTGAAAACAAACCTGAACCCAATCATCATTCAATCCAAAACTCCGGGCCTTTGAAAGCAATGTAGGATATAGTTCAACTTCTAAAATTCTAACAAGTGGCATTGGTCTTTTGACACCATTGATGAGAAGAGGAGGCCCATTTGCACCAGATATGATTTTGTCAAGAACTTGGCTGATTGTATAAATTGGAATCCCTCTGACAAATTGATGATCTTCTGAGGTGCTACAACCAAATTTTAGCTGCAACAACGAATATAAGGTTCAAAACATATTGCAACACCTAAAACGATTAAAAGGCAGAAATTGGAAACCTGAGTCGAAAAGCTTCCCCATATAGCTTGGACCCTTCCACACTCATCAGTTAGTACTCCCGAAAATGTACTACCAAAATCTGAAAGGCAGAGGGTTGAGATATCTAAAATGCAATAGACATGATTATTGCTACTAAAATATGCTTTAAGAATGAGAACTCCAATTACCAGTATCAAGCTCAATAACTTCCATATTGGTTGCTCTATACCGTGGGCAATCAGCAGAACCAATATTTAATGCAGCACAAGGGTTCGTCACTATGGATTTCCTGGATGTGGCTTGCAGACTTCTACTCAAACCCACAAGATAAACTGAATCTCCACGACGTAGTGCGGGCTCTGTCACAGACCATGGTTTTATGTTAATTCATTTTCCAGGCACTAAGGGAGTGTCATGCAACTTTAAATGAGATAAAAAGAGAAACTAAAAAGGTGATAAGATTCAGAAATGAAAATGATGAAGTCAATAAAAATTAATTATCAACATTGCAAACAGATTCAATTCCAACATAATGTTACTTCTAGATTGCTACCAACTGGTATTTCATAAAATATTTAGAGGTGAATAAATACTACCATAGAGAACACTCCTGGTGGAAAAGTGAACCGCAAAGAAAAGCTTGACTAATGTAATTGAGGAACAGCTTTGCCAAGAATACCTCTACTAAGCAGAGCAACCAATCAAAACTAGAACCAATGTTTGATAAGAAACAAAACTTAATTTCATTGATTTCAAAGCCAAAATGTTGAAAGACAAAAATACAAAATGGATAAAATAGAGAGCACAGCTCAAACTGGAATCTGGCAAATTGATAAGAATCATAAGATATTGAAAATATATACATATGAAAGACTAGAAAATTGTTAAGTTACCCTAAACCCAAAAGCTTAAGCTTATAGAAGTACCCAAATATGTATATCAAGTTAACAGTGATAGCAGTTTTAATACTCCCATGTGTAGGACTACCCATTAAAAGGACAAAAAATTGGACATTACACCTGCAGAACAATTAATAATTGAAATTGGGTTATCAGGTTTCAAGACCTCAAGCTCACTAGGTTCTAATAACATGTCAAGTTGCCTGCCGCTAATACCAAAAAGCCAATCTTACAGGAAGTGCCCAACTATGTAGAGAGTGCACCAACAGGGAAAAGTAAACAGTAGTGGTAGTTTTAACAAAGGTAAATAAAATTTGAGAAGTCATGAAAAGTAACCAACCAGGAAGAAGTTCAGCCGCACGAACAGCTGAGGAACCAACAGCTCCAAGAGCAGAGGGATCATATGTGATGAGTGCATAGTTATGAACAGGATGGAGAAACACCACCTGCAAATGAGGTAAACAACTTAAGTAGTAGAATAGTATATCAAATAATGGCGAGTATTCTGTGTTACAAAAATTATTTACCTCCCCTGGAATTTCAATGGGAAAAGCAGCAAAGGACAGCATCACATCAGATGCAGATATTGCAACTGTGTTCTTATCCACGGCAACTAATCCCATGCTTTGTGAATGATATATAATTACACCAGTACCAAAAAAATGTTGTGAATGAACACCATCCAGCATACATGAAGGTGGCACATGAACCTGCATGTACAGATACTTACATAGTACATAATCTCTAAAAACTTCCTCGAGGAGAAAACACTAACCATATAATTAGCGTATGATGGTGCAATTACCAGAAACAGAAGAGAATAAAGAAACTCCTAAAACTGAAAAATTACTTTCCCTCCCTCTCTCCTCTCTAAACATACCAGATTGAAAAAAAAAAAAAAAAAAACCAAGAAAAAAACAAAACAAAAACACACTCCTAAAACTGAAAAATTCCCTTCCCTCCCTCTCCCTCTCTAAACATACCAGTTTGTATGTTTGAGGGCTTTTTGGATTTGAGTATGGAAAAACAAAAAAAAAATACATACTTTTAGAAACTTAACTCTAAACTTAGGAAGAGGTTGGGGATTGGGGAAACAACAGAGATTTGTATATTAATTATGAAGAAAGTACCACACACTAATTTCCAACATTTTTAAATTACCCCAGAAACAAAATGTTTGTTTCAAGAACATGCATCACCAATATGCTAACAGAAAATATGATTTGGTAAGTTAAAACTCCAATATTCTTATAAAATAGATAATTTATTACGGTAGAAAGTAAATTCAAAAGAGAATGGTGACTTAAAAATCATATTGACATGACAAAATAATGCAAAAAAATTTAATCCTAATGACCTAATAAAAACCAACTAGGCAAGTCAAAAAGAATACATAACTTTCCTGAGAATTGATAAATGAAACATAGCTAACTAACAAGCATGTCTAAAAACATACATACAAAATTCTAGATAAGTATAATAGTCTTTAATCATTACCTCAAGCATTACAAGAGTTGGCTCTATCAGACGTTCAGCAAATGAAGCATTAGCCGATGCAGAAATTGCACCTTGATAATCTCTTGTAACGGCATTTTCCATGGAACTTAGATCGCCCAGCTTAGCTTCTCTATTTTCATGCAAGACATAGTCAGCAACCACATTTCCATCAGCAGACAAGTCCTCTTCCACTCGTCTTTTTTTTGCTTCAACATCAAATTCATCCCGAGAATGTCCATCCTCTAAAGCATGTCCTTCATTAGTTTCCATACTGGTAACACCATCAGTTACCTCTGGGTGGCTATCATGATGTGTGTGTACCATGCAAGTGGCCTCACTTACTGAAACTGTTTGACTTACTAGACCTCCAATGTCGTTGACACTTGATGACAGTAAAACAGAATCAGGCTGAAAAGCAGACTTCACATTCCATAAACCAGTATTATCATCGCGAGTATATATCTGCGGAGGGGCATACCATTCATGCCGATCAACCGTGACAAGGACTGACTGCGCCCATTAGAGTCAACCAAAGACAATCATTTTCCAGCACAAAATTAATAATTTTTTTTTAAATGATAAAAATTCATATAAAAAAAATCAATGCTTGAAATTAGCACAACTGTTTGATTTATGAATCAAGTTCATATGTTTTACATAAATATTAATTATCTTAACTACATTAAACCTCAATAACTATATACATACTCACAAAGATGTGAAACATAACATTAGTAGCTAGTATCAAAAGGTATATAAACTTGAAGAAGAGCATGCATGCACTCCCTGAACAGTTGCATCATAATATACAATAGGTACTGAATGCATGGACCAAAAACAACAAAGACATAGCCATGGAAGAAGAAAGATAGAGCCATATTTTTTCATTAAACTAACAAACTTTGACTAGCACTTGGTAATCTTGTGATTGATTGAGTCCAACAACCCATCGATATTATCTCCCAATAAGAGTTATAGATATCATACAAAACAAGTCAATGTATACTTGATTTAAGAATCAAATGCATCAGAAGCAAATTGAAACCTAATGAGTTGAAATGCTAAATAGTAAGCAAGAAAGCTACAAGTCGAGTTCACGTCGTTATTCGGTCAAAATTGGAGTCTTGTGCAACTTAATCATGATATATATACCTTTCTCCGGTGACGATCCATGTGACTTATATACTCCAATGGAACTCGAGCTCCCCTAGATAGCTTGGATAGAACTGAGATTAGTTCCTCAAGTCGTGATATTTCTTCCCCAGCAAACTTCTTAATGATAGCATGGCGAGGGACCCCAGCTCTGAAGAGCATATATCTGGAAAAAAGTTAAAATAAAGGATCAACTGCATGAGAGAGGCCTACTGCAAAATGAATGACAATAGCCTAGGCTGCTTTGCAATTTCACCCTTTCAAACAACAAACTCATGTTCCTGTATTATAACACATGGACGATATTACTGGAATTATTATGAGCAATGTTGCCAAGTTGCATTACACAACCAGCACAATACCTAGAAATAGTTAATGAATCATACTAGAGGCCACAAACTAGTATTCTAAAAGCTAACATAGTTTATCTTCTTCTAAATTCTATAAAATAACAATCATAGTAGGAAACTACTAACAATAACTTTATGCTACAAAATGTATAAGACAATGGACCAAATAAGGCATACCCGGGTTCTGTAATGTACACAAGACCGCAATGAAAACGAAAATTTCTAGCCTGTGTTCAAAAAGATAAAATTAGTTACCTAATATACTCATAATTATAAGCAAGAATAAAAATATCAAACATAGAGACAAATACCCCAAGAAAGGAAAACATTAACTATGCCATATGATACAATAAAGACAATTTAAACAGGTATACAAGTATTAATTGACCAACAGTTAAGAAAGTCCGTCAAAATACAACTCTAATTGAGAAGCCTAATGCACAGACTTTAAACAATTCCATGCTTCTGCATAACAGCATCTGATGCAAGAAACTCTTCTCCAAAATTCTTTGGCTACATGTAACGAAGAATGATATGACCAAAGCTATGATAATGCTGTACATGTCAAAAAATGAAGCAGAATGGTGAAACAAGACTCTAATACACAGACTTTAAACAATTCCATGCTTCTTTGTGCCATTTTAATCAACAATAAAAATAAAAATAAGGCATGCATGCAATATACAGTATTTGACTAATTCTCATAAATCTGACATGCCATGCACGAAATGCAAACTCAGTGGCAAAGGTGAGTAGAAGAATGGGACTAAGTATTCTTAGATACCGAGATGAATATCAAAATGCAACCAACCTGTTGGTACGAAAGAGGATGTATTACTGCCCCACTTATTTCTAAGAAGTAATCAGGGGTTATTGAGTGTAAATCCTGCACCTGAAGTATAAACAGAGAAAACTTTTCATATGGAATTTAAATAATAATAATAACCATTATAATAATATATAAATAGTAATAATAGCAAAAAGAAAAAATAAAAGCAATGCAAAGGACAAAACTAAGTCTTTGTTTGGTAAAAAGGAAGGAAAATAGGATGGATGGATATAATAGGAAAGTTATTAAAAAATAAAGGAAAGAAAATAAAAAATTCAATCCCTCATGTTGTTTTGTATCATAGGAAGGAAAGAAAACATTTTGCATTTCCTTTTTTTGCATAGGTTGGAAAATGGAAAGGGAAAAAAAATATGTATATTCTTATAACTAAACTATCATCATATTAAATTTGTTTTAAGTAGCTATGGATAAAAAGAACATATAAGCAAACTTGCTTAACTAATTTTCTTTTCTTCCTCCACTGAAGGGATTACTTTTAATGGTTTTGTACAGACTGCACATCCTACTCGCTTTTCTTTTCAATTTTCTGTCCCTCCTAACAAACAAGGGATGAAGTTTCTTTCCTCCCTCCCATCACTCCTCTCCCTTCCTTCCTTCTACTCTTCCCTCCTACCAAACAAAGCCTAAACATTACAGATGCTTGAAAATAAAGGCTGTAACTTCTCTTAAAAGATTACAGTCAAGTGGGGCGGTTTGGGGTTACTTGGCAATAATTTTAAGGTACCAAGAACCCTTAAAGCAATGAACCCCAAAATGTTTGTGCGAAGTGTGTTGTGTGTTGTATTAATTTGATATATGTTGTTGGACCCACTTTCCAATAGCTTAAACTGACTTTTTTAAGAACAATAATGCTTTAATATCGTATAAGAGCTCAGGTAGTCTCTAGTAATTTCTATTTCCCATTTACTGTCAAACAAATACCAAGAATGAGTGACTCTCACCGTCAAGTTCACTGTCAAAGATGCACCACCCCTTTCAATCTGTAATTCAATCTTCTGATTAACACTGTCATCAAGTAAAGTCTCCATTTTCAGGAATTGAGTAATTACCTGCATTATGGTTTCAATTTGTCAAACATTATTTATAAGCAGTATCTCAATGATTCAAGGTGCAAGGCTCTCTAAATTCTACAAGAAAGCAGAGGCACAAAATCTGCAAGAAGGTTTTCCATCCAATCAAAGAGAAATTCCTTAATATTAGACAGAGAATATATTAAAAGGTATGATTACCCTTCAAAAGCATAAATTTCAGAGCGAAGCTTAAATAAAAATCATAAATTCAAAAGTTCATGCATTTGAATTCAGGAGGCTTGAAAATCCACAACATTGATTTTTAAGAAATCTTTCTTTAGTTAAAGTGGACTTTATTGTTCTCCAGTATTTTTTTGCTTTGCAAGAAAAGTTTCAGGAAAGTAGTCTATGCTCCATGTGACTAATTGAAAGTACATCTCACAAGGAGACTCGTCAGTTTTTGTTTTGCATCATCAACTAAATGGGGTTAAATGTAACCACATTAAAATGACCAAAAACAAAGGCACTCCGTCATGTTACATGTTCTAGGAAATAAGTGTCAACTTTGGTACATGCCCAAGAGTCAGTTTGTGTATTTCCCATATTTTTACATATGTTTGGGGTGTTTAGTAGACATGCATCAGCATCAAGAGCTAAATCACTTATAGTCAACGTGCATAATCATGTATGCATCTGAGAGCATAATATATATACATCAGAAACTGAAAATTTTACTCTATCTAGACAACCTTACAACAAAATGAGAAAACATATAACATTCCCTTTATGCAAATAAGAACATTAACTTAACTTACACCTACATACCCAACTCAACTTTATGTTTTAATTATAAATATACAAAGGTTTGTCTTCGAGGATATAAGGTTTAAGAACGCAATGCCAAGTATCGATGATGTAATAACAGCCCAATATGGGTAAATATTGTGAGATGAACATAGTGTAACTTACTTCCCCATTCATGCGAATAAGAATATCACCTGGGTCCAAAGACTTATGAGCTGGGCCACCAGGTACCTGAAACAAATTCCAGGATAATAGGAGTCCTAGAAATAAGAATACAAGAAGCAAAACTTATTGTACAATTTATACTCTGGGAAAGAAAATACTCACCACAGAATCAACAACAAGCATTCCAGTTTCATTAGGTGAAGATGCATGTCTTACCATCTACCCAAATCAGCTTAAGTTATCACTAGCCCAAGTCATCATAATAATAATAATAATAATAATGGATGAGTAAAAGCAACAAAATAAATAAATAAAGACCTGCTCTGTTTCACTTTGAAGACCAAGTCTGCGTGTCTCATCAAATCCTTTGTGGATAAATGTCACCTATGGCACACATTACAAATTGCTGCATCAAAACATCATTAATCCTCAAACATCATACAGAAAGTCTAAGACATGTCAAATACGCATAACTATCCTCTTACTTGGAAAGATTATTTCTATGACCCAACATCTTTAGCATAAAAGTTATTAAGAAAAACTATATAAACAAGAGGAAAACACCACATAATAGTACCATATCTTCATGTGACAGAAGTCATTACCACTTATACCCATTTGTAATTTAAAGGTAAAGTTTCAGTTTTCATAAGCACAAGTTATGAGAGCAATATTATATAAAGGGGTTAATAGAACCCAAGACCTCTCAAATGAGAGAGAGTGGATTTTGACACAAGGATGACAAAGTTGAAAAATACAAATCAATTGACTCTACTGGTCGTTGATAACAGTGACGCTTCACAAAAGAAAAAAACAAATCCTTGACATGAAGTAAAAAGACATGGCATAGCCCTAACTCAAGTAATTCCTTCTATAAGGTACTATTTAGTTTCAGCCACTACAGTTTCAATATGAGAAGACCCTTTCTTAGTCTCTAATTAAATATAGATCCAAGAAAAAACATGGTTTCTTGTAACAGCAAAAAACTTCAATCTTCAGGGGATAGCATCAATTGGTCAGAATTAGGTTAACCACCCAATAATACAAGCATAGTTTTCCATTCATAAGGTTAACAGTTTAAGAAAAAATTTCAGTTAAGTTATATAAAAGGATAATGCCAACAACAAACCTGAAGCGTACCACGAGGTATAGAAACCGCCTCCCATTTATTAGCAAAAGAATCTCTGCCCTTCTGGACATATTTCAATGCCCTAACAACCTGCAATTTTAGTTACACTCATTTAACGTGTTCAAATTCAATTGATGAATCCCAAGAACTGAATAATGTTGCAGAAAAATAAACTGTGCTCACTCGCTCTAATGGTAAAAAAAATGCTGATGCACTAGATGACTTGCTACCAGCATTCAAGGCTACTGCTCTGCCAAGCCAATCGATCACAGGGGAACCACTTGAACCGCCTTTTGTCCCAGATGCAGCCTAAAATGAAAACAATAGGTAAACTAAATTGAAATCTGGTAAGTAAAAAATGCATAATCATACCATATCAGAACCAACAAGTGGTAAAGCCTTTCCTATCTGAGTACTAAACAATAAACATATCATACTCCATGTCCAAAATCCAACGTCTTTAGCTTTACTGCCATTACTAACTAAGCATACAGATCAATTCTTGGGAATTTATAAAAGAAGCTGCATTATCTACTAAATCCTTCCAGATTATTTTACAGTTTACAACAAAAATTATTAAGAAATCATCTTCCTTAACTTCATACATTCATGATTTTATACTTGTAATAATATATGATACCTAGATACTCAATAGAGAGCTAAAACCATCATGCATCTTCATTGATTACTCTTGTAACCAAAGGGATTGCAAACATGCAACAAATCCAGAGATGGCCAGTAAAAAATATTACCAAAACAACTAAAATGGAAAAGTTACAGATACTAAACCATATAGGACACTTAAGATAGCATTGTCTATCCAACTAGAAACATTAACTATTAAGCCACTTACTTGCATATAGAATGTATTGAAGTCATTATAACCATCCCTGCATGAAATAACACGGCCACCATTAACGAGTTTTATATTTGGAAGAAGTATTATGCATATAGGCTAACTAACAACATTGCTGATTGTACATAGATCAAAGGAGATAGTAAACTAAAGACTGAACAATAGAAGAACAATATCATTAACTTATGATGGAAAATAGAAATTACATAACATTGTTAGCAAGACAATTTCTAAAGAGATGATGTTTATCTCAATCATGTTGATGCCATGTTCTAAATACTTTATATATCAGCCAGTCTCAGGGTTATGAAACATAGCAGTATGATGCTTCACTAGATAGCATCAGGTAGGCTCAGAAGAAACATTATGCTGGTTAGGAGTTGTTCCCTTTTAATTTGGTAAATAGGTACTTAGCAGTGTTCCTTTGGGGCTAAAGTGGCATTTTAAATACAAAAGATCAGAAGCGAATTTGTAAAAAGATGGAATTTTCCAGAAGCATGATCAAGTTCAAGCATCATTGGGGACAGGCGACAGCCAGTTAACATCTACTTATGTGATTTGGGGCACTTTAAAGACTTTCTAGAAAAGGAAAAGAAAATATGGACTAGGACTATTCACCCTAGGCATCTCTCTGACATAATTCCCTTGCACTTCTCTATTATTCTATTTACTCAAGAAAGCCAACGAATCAAAATATTGGATATTAAGATATCCTGCTTTCCTATTTAAAAACAAAAACAGCATCTTATTATTTTTTTGGAACCCACAATAAATTTTGAAGAGTAAGAATTAGCGTAAAGCTATTGCTTACTTTTTGTAGTGGGGAGCATCTCTATCTAAACGGGCAAGGGTACCAGCCAAGATAGATACCTGCAAATCTGACATGATCAGCAAAGAACAATGGAAAAAATGTAAGACGAACAATTTACAATAAGCCAACTTTCTAATATCGCAATACTTGGACATAGAGCACACATGTGGAACACCGACATTGAAGACAAAGCTTCCACATTGCACATGCACAACTAGGACCGTAAAAAAATCGTCTTGGAAGCTTCCACCTATAATAAATTAAATCTTATACATATAAAAACGTGTCTATACATGTGTACATGAATGTTACTATCTTAAAGATGCAAAAACTTACACCAGCCAAAGTAGACTTAGTTGCTAAACCTTTACTCATTCCTGCCTCATCCCTCATTATTTTATTACTAAATTCCAATGATCACTTGGTTTTCATTATTAACAAGGGTTAAAATTAGACAAAGACATGACCCTAAATCTGTTCATAAGACAAGTGGTGGACATAATACAAGCCTAAATTTACACATGTTAATGAAGTTCTCAAGAATAGCATTACGTGTTCAGCTTACAGAAAGGTAGCCTATCAAAAACATGTTTGAAATCACATCCAAACAGGCCCTATATTTTCAAGTAATTTACAATGGAAATTACTATTCATCTATAATGCGATTTAAGAAAATGCAAAAGTTGCAAAAACAAAAAATGTTCCAAAGTAAATTCAATAAAACGCTTCTGCATGTTGAACAATAAACATGTGGCAAGCATTATTTTAGATGAAGTACCAAAGGCAAAGAGCAATATGTGGAAATAAAAAAAATTGATGTAATATTTATACCTTTTCACCACTATCATTACCAACGACCCTGATTTCTAGACCAACAGAAGCAATCTCAGGGGCGAGAGGAATCTCCTCATAGTTAAGAAATTGTATTGCACCAGGATCATAACGAAAGAAACCGAAATCATGAACCTAAGAAAAAGTGTAATAATGTTAGTGAATTGACATATTCATAACTATAGAAATAGATTGTTGAATCTACTCTGTATCTAATACAAAATGGAAAATGGCTCGGTATAAGCAATAAAATTCAAACAGTTGACCTACGAAAGACAAAAACTAATGAGATTAGTACGTGTGCACTTAAAGATAATGTGAAAAAAGTCTAATTTCTTCAATTTTTCTTTCTAATTTATCTCTAGTTTGTCCCTGTAATTCTCTTTTCCTCCTTGATTCTCTATTCCAACTCAGAAGGAGTCATTATATAACTCTTTAGAAAGAACAAATGAAAAGCATTTACAACTACTCTTGGTTGAATTCTTAACAATTCAAATCATCTTATTGGCTTTGTCAGTTGTTTAAGAGCTCTGCAACAGTAACGGGTCAAAAATCAAAATGAGAAAGAGCCGGACTTACTGGATCCCTGTATATAGGATATACTGGAATTTCTTCACGGTTCACGAACATAGCCTCTGCAACAACAGGTCCTACAAAACCACAGAGATTTGAAAAAAATAAAAAAGTGGAAAGATGAAAAATTTATTTAAAGAGGACTTCGAACACCTCTAGTGCATCTACTCCAAGAAACTAAAAATTCAAAAATTACATTCTTGCGCAATTTTCTCATACAGTGACAAGAAGAATCGACGAGAAACATGAGGAAAAGAATCGAAAAAGACAACTCCTTTTCCCTCTTTCGAAAACAGAACGGAAAAAAAAAATAACTAAGCACAGAGCCACCAAAGCATATACTGGACAATTTTTCATAAGAAGANAAAAAAAAATTAACTAAGCACAGAGCCACCAAAGCATATACTGGACAATTTTTCATAAGAAGAAGTCCAAAATGCCATGAGATATGAGAATCGGTCACTAACACTGGACTACACAGCTACTCAAAAGAGCAACCAATTCCACGCTTTTTTCTTTCCCGGATTTTCCAACAAAAAAGGAAAAAAAAAAAAACTAAACTAAACTTTCAGTATCAAAGACTTATCAACATACCGGGCTTAACGACATGTCGATTAGTGAGAATGATCCCGCGACGCTTATCTACAACAAAGCCCGTAGCATAACTGGCACCGGCGGCCTCAGTGTCGAATGCTCGGCAAGCCGTGGTCCTAAGCACGACAACGGCAGGTACAACCTTTTTGAGTGCTTTCCTCCAATCCTCGGCGGTGGCGACGTTTTCTCGGAAAGATGGATCGATTTCCAAAGAGAGGTCGTTCTTCAGAGTCGAATCGATCCCTGCGGTCTCCGATCCCAGTCCATTCAAAGGATCGGCCATTGAAGCACCGGAACAAAGAGGTGATTGGAGAGTCAGAAAAATGATACACTTATTTTTTCTCGGAAAAGGGCTGAAAAATTAGGGCTTTTGAGATTTTAGTTTTGGGTTTAATGATCGGAGTCACAGAGCTGTAAAGCTAAAGTCTTTTTTTTTTCTTTTTTTTTTGCTGAAAAAAGCTGAAGTCTTTTGTTTAGTACAAGTGGTATTATCCTATCATTTATTATCACAAGTTTGTTAGTTTTTTTTGTTTGACATAATAATTTTAATGCTTCAAATTCTGGTTACTTTTTGTCTTCATGTAAACAAAACACTTTACATTTTTCTTATTATTTTTTTAAATCAAATGATGTTCTACTTCTAAAATATATATCAAAGATTCAAATTTAATGTAACAAATTTATCAATTAATAATATTTTAATACGTTTTATTTGGTAAATAAGTTTGTAGCATTGCTAATGCTAACTATCACAAGTTTATTAGGTTTTTTGTTATGACATAATAATTTTAATGCTTACCTTTTGTCTTCATGTAAATAAAACACATTATATTTTTCTTATTATTTAAAAAAAAAACTGCTTTTGTTATTTTTTAAATCATATAATGTTTGATTTCGTAAAATATATATCAAATTTAATGTACCAAATTTGATGCCCCTGGAGTCGTTCGCTCCTTTAGTTTCTATGTTACTTTGACATAATTGAAAGATAGCTTTTGGATTAATAAAATTTTGAAAATTTATTTTCTTTTTTGTTTTAATTTTTAGCATTTGTGAGCATATTGAAGTTGATAATGCTTTGTAATTTTGGAATGATACATATAAAATGTCTGATGGATGGATAGAAATTTTAAAAGTAATAATACTATTATGGCCGCATAATTTATTTATGAAATTTTAAATATACACAAACAGTTCACTATTCAGTAGAATAACTAATATATAAAAAAAAAATTATAAATACCAGTATATAATATTTTAATGATTGGCAAATGAAAAATTATGCAATCAATAATATTAGAGGGTATAAATTGAAAAATTAACCATCATTATAAAATATGAAAATTAACCACCTTTATAGCCAAAAAAAGATTCACTAATTTTTGTTTAAGTCATCGTTTAAAATATTCTAATAAATTAAACAAACAAAGCAATAATTACAAATTTTCTTAATTAACTGAAGCAAACAAAAAAGGAAAATCATTATTTCTATAAATTATTGAGAATGGTTTGGTCCTAGCTAAGAAATCAAATAAATGAAATTAATTTGGTCCACTAGTAGGAGCATTGGTGATCTTGAACAAGGAAGCAGAGAGACTCAATTGGTGAAGAGGTTTGTCGGTGAATCTGATCAAGTTATAGGCAAAACCTCCAAGAATGGTTCCAATAATTGGTCCTACTATATACACCCACAATCCTTTGTATACATGCTTCACTATTGCTGGTCCTATACTTCTTGCTGGATTCATTGATGCCCCTGATATTGGCCTGCATTAATAGTAACTCAATTGGTTTTGACTATTATAAATAAAATGGATCAGAAAATATATGAATCATGGTCTACTACCTAGCTATATAATTATATAGCTAAGTATATGGGTTACCACTTGACCACGTAAAGTTTTGTTTTTTAATCATGTAAGATGACTGACTACTTAAGGTTCATTTGAAAAGAAAATATAAATAAATAAATAAATGCAAATCTAAAACTTGGGATTTGAAGCATCCTCCATTTTAAACTTTTGTTTGAATTGATTAGAATATATGGAAAAGTTGGAACTTTCTGGAAGTATTGAGGAAAAAAAAAACAGCTTATGGATTATAGATGAGGCTATTTAATAGTGCAAAACTTATTCAGTTAAATTGGGTAAACCATTTTATTATTATAAAGGTATTTTATTTGGTAATGGAAGAAGATTGAATAACTCCTTCTTCTTCTTTTATTAAAATAAAAAAAGAAAGAGAGTGATAGTTACCCGGCAACAAAGACATTTAACAATATGGTCATTCCAACTGCAAGCCCTCCTAGTTCACTAATCTGTCAAATAAATGAAACATATGGGTAAATGAATATAAATATAATATATATATACATGCTATAAAATCAATTTAAAAAAACAAGATTATATTCAAAATTCAAAAAAAAACTATATAACCAACAGCTTTGATATCATATTAAAGTATAATTTAGTATTACTGTTCTTATGTATTTGAATTTGAAAATATTTAAGTTATATATTTTAACACATACATCATTAAGAAGACGAAGACTAATTAATTATGTATTAACTTGAATTAGTGGTTACCGCTCTATTATCTGTGGTAACTCCAGAGATGACGAACATCAAAAGGAAAGAAACTAAGATTTCAATAACCAACGCCTGTCCATCGGATCCAACTGGAACTGTTCCAAAATAAGCTTTAGGTGTGACATCTAGCACTAAAGCCAAAGTCCCACTGGCAAGAATTGAACCCAGCAGTTGAGCTGCTATGTACAATGGCACCTAAAAATATACCACACCATATTAAAAGCAAAACTCATTCCAATAATAAATGCTACTGTTTTTCTCGACCAATAATAATCTGAACTCGAATTCTCTCATTTTTAATATATATCATGACCAATAATTTAAATTCGAATCACAAATTCTAAACCACAGACTAAATGAACCATATCTACTATTGCCTTGTACAATATTCAGAAGTTGAAAATCCTGATTGAATAGCAACTAATTTGAGATTGAAAAGTGATATATGATAAAAAAGATTGTGACTTTTTTATTCTGCCGATTTTGTCATTGGATTGTCCCTTAAGAGAGCAAACAAACAAAAATATCATTTTCATCTTCCATTTCGCATCATTCTATCCCAATATGTATATATATATAGGGGCCCAAAAGATTGTGACAATTTGTATTGAATGTTGTATATATTAAGGTTAAAAGTAAATATAACTCACCTCCCACAAGGGGAATCGCCTAAAGATGGCAAGAGTGATAGTGACAGCAGGATTAAAATGAGCACCAGAAATATGACCAACAGAATAGATCATAACCATCACAATTAGACCCCAAGTCACAGCTATTCCAGGAAACGTTACAGACCCATAGATTTTGTTATTAGCCACTGAACCACAACCAGCTAATACCACAAAGTATGTTCCAATTATCTCTGCAATCACCTGCGAAAAATGAATTAACAACATCATAAATAAATAAATACATTATAATTGATTTTTGGTATTACAAAAAAAAAATTACCTTTTGAGTTGTAGTTACTACTGCTGCCGATGAACAAAATCCAATATTGTTATTGGTTTTTTTTGGGGTATTGGTGGAATTGAATCCACCTTCTTCAATCTTGCAAATTTCTTCGTCTCTCATGGTTTCAGATTTTGACGCCATTGTTGATCAGAAAATTTTGGGATTTTTTTAGTGTTTTAAGTTGAAGTAGTCTAGTGAGGTTTTTAAGATAAGAGGTAGTTTTATTGGATTTTTTTATTTTTTATTTTTTTTAACATAAAATCTTTGTTATATAGGGGATTTTTGCTGCAGGCTTCTAGTACACAACACACCTACGCTAAATTTTTAATTGCTCTTTTTTTTTCTCCTTCTTTTTTTCTTTTTCTTTTTCTTTTTTGAATAGGAGTTTTTTTTTTCTAGAAAATATAGAGTAATTAGTTTTCACGAGGTAATATAAATAAATTAAAGATAATACTCAATACACTAATTATTTACCAAATCCTATACAAAGGCAAAAATATAGCATTTTTTAATTGATTTATTATATAATTTACTTATCCATTTTAAATTTACTTATCTATATTTATTTGACTTTTTCAACCATTAATGTATAGCCACTTCATTTGATAAAACACTGCTGTAGATAAGGGCTAGTCTCCCAGCCAATCTTCTTTTTCTTTATTTTTTTATTCTTTTATTTTGAAAACTCAGAACCTAAAAATTCGAGATTTGAGAATTTGAGTATGCTGAATTATTCCTTTTGAAAAAGAAAAAAAAAAAAAGAGTATGTTAAATTAAGCTTATCCATTATAGTTTCTGGGGCTAAGTGATAAATTTTTTTGGTGAATGCTAATCGATAATATTAATGCACATATTCGCAAGAAAATAAACATTAACAAAATAGTACAAATACAATTTATTTATTTTTAAATTCAATTATATGGATTTCTATAGAAAGCAAGGGTAACACTGCAGGCCAGAGAAGGAATGTAAAAGGCAATGTATGGAAAAACTTTAATTATTACCTTTATATTGGCGTACGAGTTAAATAAAAAAAAATTAAAGTGTTCAAAAATGCTTTTAATATGATATATCCGTTTTTTTACTGTGCCTGGCTTAAATATACGAAAATACTTTATTAATACTTAATATTCTTTTCAAAAACAAAAAACACACGTGGAAAAACCCACTTTCCCCGTTTCTCTTTCACATCTTTCACCAATTGTTTTTTTTATTTTTATAATTATATTATTTTATTTATCTTTTCTCTCTTTTCTTTTTCTCAATCAATGATAACTTAATGTTCTATTATTTATATTAATACCTTGGTCCTCTTTTTCCCTGATCTTATAATTGATGTCTTCTTTTGGCCCAACCAAATACATAAAATATCTTTTCATAAAAAAAATACATAAAATATCTTAGTGATTTGTAACTCAAATCTGCAGCTGAAAAAAAAAATGCACATTCAATGTGATGGAAGAACAAAAAAGTGAGAAAATTAAAGTAGAACAATAATTATATATTTATTCATTTAATTATTTATTTGGAGACTGATAATCAGGAGCTGTTGAAGGGAATAATAAAAGCTGCATTCACAAATAGAAGCAACCAACTTTTCCAATCCCTTTTGGAAGTTAGTTTGCTAGTCTCAACAGTTTGAGCACATCAAGAAAACTACCATACTTGAGACTTTTCCAATGAGGATCCAAAAATACTAGGTACAGAATTTTAAAATTTTTCCTCTTTCAAAAAAAATAACTTGCAAAGGAATTTTTGACACGAGCCATGCATGCCCCATCAATAATCATCACTTCTTTTTCTTTTTCTTTTTATTATTGTAGTTGAAGATTCTAAAAATATGGAATATGATGGAAAATTAAAATTAAAATTAAAAGACCCATCTTCTGGTAGTCTAGAACTTATCGATTGGCCATAAAGAAAACCTTGATTTACATTGATTTTCCCAATAATAAAACTAAAAAGTTTAAATTCAAGACCCCAAACTCCCCACGATCTTTTGATTCGTGATTAGATTTTGAATGGAATATTTTTATGAAGTGGTAGCCTTGAGAAGAACATATATTGTATAAAAATTACCAACAATACATATATAATACTTACCTTGCAAAGCAATACTTTTAAATTCAGTTAATAGTATGCACTTCTAATAACAATGAAAAGAGAACATAAACAAGTTTTGAAGACCTAAACATATATTATTACTACTTTATTCTCAATTTGAATGAGACCAATTAAATTTTAGCACATCTTTCCCCTTAGTCTTCTCTATAAATAGCCAATAACATTTTGCCAAACCATGCCAAACAACCATTTCAAGAGAAAAAAAGGAAGATAACAGAAAGACCTCAAATATTTATAAAAGAAGTTGAGCAAAATGGTACTCCTATTTCTATTCTCTGCATTTTTTTCCCCATCTTTTTTTTCTTTTCTTCTAGAAGTCTCCAATATCCTTCAGGAAGGATGAATTCAAAACGCTTATATATCATATACGCTCTATTGGTAAAAGCTAAAGATTTCTATTGCTCTGTGTTACGACACTCTGAAAAATATCAAAGAAAAATCATCATCTGAGATATAATGAAGATACAAAACCTCACAAATTTTCACAATTTACAGTAGAAAGAGTTTCTTTACAAACCAACTAAGAAAATATAATTTCAACCTCAGTACAGATTTTCCAGTTTATTGACACCCACCAGTCACTCGACGATGCAACAAAGGCCTGGACTGGCATCCTTCACTATATTTTTCTCTCCTCTTTTCATTTCAGATTTACTATGGAAAATTTTATCTCACAAGACACTTCAGAAGCTAACAACCCAGAGCTGTCATTTTAAAGAAACTTCAGAAGTACAACTATTGATAGGCAGATCAGATGGTGTGCATACCAGAGCCCTTTGCTGTAAATGTCTCAAGCTCTGTTCCATGCTAACTTGCACCATCTCTGCTAGCATCTTCTTTGCTTTACCCGATTGATCATCTCCGTCAATCTGAGAGATAATGTTGCAGACGATGTTCTCTACCGTGTCCGGTTGAAGTTCGGACCTTGGATATGGAGAGTCCCTCAGTAAACGCAGGAGTGTCTGTGCTTTTGTCTGTGACTTTGGTGTTCCTTGAACAGTGAGCTCGAGTAGTCCAGGGATTACCCCTTCTTTAAGAATTGGTTCTCTATACTTGCATCGGTCACTCTGACACATTGTTAGCAGTGCACCAACAGCATACTCCCGGCTTTGGACAGATCCATTTTCTAGCACCTCAACTATTGCAAGAACTCCACCCTCTTCAGATGTCAAGGCAGTTCTGCCCTCCTCAAATCCCATTAGAGATTCTATCAGAGCACAGCACTTTTCAGCTGTCTTTGAAGATTTCTTGCATGTCTTTAGCAAATCAACAATAGGAGGGATTGGTTTAGTTGCGAGAATGATGCTAACATTATCTGTATACGTTGAGAGATTAGAAAGAGCCTTCAAGGCATCCACCTTAGCTTGTGAGCTTCCATGTCTAATAATTTCAACAAGAAGGGGAATGGCACCAGAAGCACTTATAACTGGTTTGTTAATGGTGGAAGCTGACAGTGTGAGTAAAGATGCAGTTGCATACTCCTGCAAATTTGAACTCTGAGACTTGAGGAAACTAATTATTGGCTCTAAAGCACCAGCTTCCACTATCTTTATCTTATTCCTGAAAGATCAGACAGAAAAACAGAGGATCAAGATAAGTAAAATATGACATATTGAAGTTACATACTTACATCTGCCTGTAAAATAAACAACTAAAAATATACTAACAACAATTGTAAACTCCAACACATATGCCAAGAAGAAAGGATGGATCAGGAACAATGAACAAGTAAAAATTAATACTAAAAAATGTAAGAAAGTTTCAGCTAACAAAGCTAACAATATTATTTTGACCAGTCGAGAGAATTGGGATTGAATTCCATGTTCAGCAGGGTTGTAGAGTTATTTTGCGTGGAGGGGGGTTAGCTTTCACAAACAAAAATGCTGCAGGGCTTAAAATATATACATAAATAATATAAATGTGAGTTGGCTGATTGTAGTATGGTGATAAGTGTTGCATACATATCTTGATCATTATCGTACACATTAACAAGGTTGTATATGCAAATGGAGACACAATTTCCCTGATTACTCTCCATAATCAGCTAGACGTATTATCTATAAGGATATATCTTCAGCTTTGTTCTTTAATTGCTCATTGATCTTCTCATCCTTAATTTCATGCTGCTTATTCAACATAAGTCACTTAGTTTTTAAGTGATGAAGTGCATAGCTCATAGCTAGGCCTGTTTAATGGGGACCTAAGGAATGAATTTCTCTGAGCAAATGTGGATTATGGTAGTGGCATCTAGGAAGAGAAATTGGCAGATTAAAATATAAAGCTAAGATAATGCACAGTGACATTGGAATTCAATTGGAATATACTAACAATAGGAAAATGAAATTAAAAAAAAAAAAAAAGGGGACAGAGAAATCAACAAGGTAAAGTCAGCAAACAAAATGCACATATATATGTGACATGTGGAGTTACAAAGAATTCCCAGTTCACAAAAGCCAGACTACATAGCTAATTGTTACATTATGGATAGATAATGACATGGTCTAAGCAAGAAATTGAATAAACCTCTCAAGTATTTCATACTAAACAGAAAAGGAGAGAATCTTACAACTAGTTGAGCCTTAAAAGTATAAAATGGAATTAGTCTAGAGTCGGATTTACACAAACATCCAATTACCTAACCCCCATTGTCAAATTTGCCTAATAACCATTTATTTGCTATAGAATTAGGAGAAACAAAGAACTATAATTTCGATTGAAAACATATCATGACATTGATTTGAAAAGGAAAACTAACAAGAGAACAAGAAATATATAACAAAATACACCAACAAAAGGGTAAAAAGGAAGTAAAATAATTGTGCTGTCTTTCTAGAAGGTATAGAGAGATTTCTTTTTCACCAAACAGAACCCTTTATTACGATATGATAACTTCAAAGAGAAGATTAAAGAAGAAAGGCAAAAGAAAGAAAGCAAAACCGATGGAGTAACATGTGAACCAAAGAACAACCACCACATCAATCCCATTGCGTTTCAACCAAAAAGCATTTTAAAGCTCACAGGACGAATTCTTTTGTCATAGATAAAACATGTACATGATATCGTAAAGCACAAAGAATAATTTCTTTTACTGAAACAGTTTCTTAATTTAACTATTTCCTTCTTATCCATCACTACAACATTAAAAACCTCTATGACTAATCACGTGTTTTACGTCACCCAAATGGGGGACTAATATTTTTCCCAGTCCAACGAATCGAAAAATCAAACACCTAACTTTCTATTGGAAGGTCAAATTTTTCTACTTGCTTTATTTAATTTTCTAAGTTTGAATTTCACTTAGCAGCTAAACCCAACATAATTTTCTTCCAATATTTTTGTTTTTGTGTTTTTTCTTTTTTCCTAAATCCAATTTCCCAAAAAAATTAATTAAATTAAGCATATAACAAGTCCTGATTATAATCTCACCTGGAGGAATCACGTATAATTCTAAATCTTCAAAAGAAAATCAGAAGCTGTATTTTCTTCGTACTAATTTTTTTCCCTCCCGCATTTTCTCACCCGCAAATGCACAAACACATAGGAACAGAAAGAAGAAAAGTAGAAACAAAAAGAAAAAGATGAAAAATTAAAGAAGAGAATCTGCGGTTTACTGTACAGAGCTGTTATTAATATTTTTAATCCAAAAAATTGAGGAATCCGAGGACAAATATCCAAAACTCCACAAAAATCATTACCAAATTTTGAAAAATAAAAAGTAATTCACAAATTCCAAGAAAACCCTTCAAAATTAAACAGAATTTCCATTCTCAGCATCGAATTCCGGGGAAAAAACAAAGAAAAAGATTTCAATTGTTAACAAATAAAATAGAAAAAAAAAAAAAAAAAAAGAG